>CAUYLG010024403.1:0-65583 GCA_963573385.1 Cacajao melanocephalus | reverse complement strand
ATGCAGATTCCTCATTGTGTTGATGTTCTTTACCATTTGGTAGGTTTTTGGAGTGGCTGGTACTGGTTGTTCCTTTCCATGTGTAGTGCCTCTTTCAGGAGCTCCTGTAAAGCAGGCCTGATGGTGATGAAATCTCTGAGTTCTTGCTTGTTCTCAAAAAATTTTATTTTTCCTTCACTTATGAAACTTAGTTTGGCTGGATATGAAATTCTTGGTTGAAAGTTCTTTTCTTTAAGGATGTTGAATATTAGCCCCCACTCTCTTCTGGCTTGTAGTGTTTCTGCTGAGAGATCTGCTGTGAGTCTGATGGGCTTCCCTTTGTGGGTAACCCGACCTTTCTCTCTGGCTGCCCTTAGTATTTTCTCCTTCATTTCAACCCTGGCGAATCTGACAATTATTTGCCTTGGGGTTGCTCTTCTTGAGGAATCTCTTTGTGGTCTTCTCTGTATTTCCTGGACTTGAATATTGGCCTGCCTTGCTAGGTTGGGGAAGTTTTCCTGGATAATATCCTGAAGAGTATTTTCCAGCTTGGATCAATTCTCTCTGTGACATTCAGGTACACCTATCAGACGTAGTTTACGCCTTTTCACATAGTCCCATATTTCTTGTTCATTCCTTGCTAACCCTTTTTTCTCTAATCTTGCCTTCTTGTTTTATTTCATTGAGTTGATCTTCGACCTCTGATATCTTTTCTTCTGCTTGGTCAATTCTGCTGTTGAAACTTGTGCATGCTTTGCGAAGTTCTCGTGTTGTGTTTTTCAGCTCCATCAATTCACTTATATTACTCTCTAAGTTGTTTATTATCTCTTGCATTTCATCAAATATTTTTTCAAGGTTCTTAGTTTCTTTGCATTGGGTTAGAACATGTTCTTTTAGCTCAGAGAGGTTTCTTATTACCCACCTTCTGAAGCCTGATTCTGTCAATTCATCACATTCATTCTCCATCCAGCCTTGTTCCCTTGCTGTTGAGGAGTTGTGATCCCTTGTAGCAGGAGAGGAGTTCTGGTTTTGGGTGTTTTCATCCTTTTTGCACTGGTTTCTTCCCATCTTTGTGGATTTATCCACATGTCTTTGTAGTTGTTGACTTTCAGATTGGGTCTCTGAGTGGACATTGATTGATGAAGTTTGTTGATGATGAATGTATTTCTTTCTGTTTCTCAGTTTTCCTTCTAACATTCAGGCCCCTCTGCTCTAGGACTGCTGAGGTCCACTCCAGGCCCTGCTTGCCTAGGGATTACCTGCAGCTGTTGCAGAACAGTAAGGGTTGCTGCCAGTTTCTTCTTCTGCTATCTTTGTCCCAGAAGGATACCCACCAAATGTCAGTGTGAGCTCTCCTTTATGAGGTGACTCTTTGGATATACAGGGGTCAGGGAGCTGCTTGAGGAGACCATCTGTCCTTTATAGGAGCTCACATGCTGAGCTGTGAGCTCCATTGTTCATTCAGAGCTGCTGGGCAGGTACCTTTATGTCTGCTGCAGCTGAACTCATAAACCCCCTTTTATTTTATTCCCCGGTGCTCTGTCCCGGGGATATAGGGCTTTATTTGAGTTCCTGTTGTGTTGCTGCCATTTTTCAGGGCTGCCCTGCCCAGCCAGGAAGCAGCCTACTCACTGTCTGCCTGCAGAGGCTTTGTTGAGCAGCTGTGGGCTCTGCCCAGCTGCTGTGTGAACTTTCCTGCAGTCCTGTTTATACAGGTATAGTTAGAACTGCTTCAGTAATGGTGGCCCACTTCTATAATGGCGGACTCTCTCTGTAAAGGCGGGCTACCTCAGCAATGGCAGGCTGCCTCAGCAATGGTGGACTACCTCCATAGTGGTGGAGTGCCTTGGTAATGGTGGATGCCCCTCCCCCACAGAGCTGGACCATCCCAGGTTCAGCTGTGCTTGTTCTGAATCTCTCAATCCAGAGGATTTCAGATTGCTGTTTTTTTGTGGGGGTGGGTCCAGTCTAGCCTGATCACCTGGCTCCCTGCCTCAGAGCCATTTTTTTTTTTTAGTTGAATGGTCGAGTCTGTGCCCCAGGTGTTCCAGTCTCCTGTTGAAAAGGGGCCGGGATCTGTGTGATTCCCAGTGCAGTGACCCATTGCGCTGACTGAAACAGCCACGCTGAGATTTGTGGTGCTTTTTTGCCCGGGAATCTCCTGACCTGGCTCCCTGTTTCAGTCCCCCTTTTTTTAATCTGTTGAATGGGTGACTCTCTATCCCAGAAGCTCCAATCACCAGCTAAAATGGTGCCCAGACCTGTGTATTTTGTGCGGAGAACCGCCGCGCCTGCCAAAACAGCTGTGCCAGCCAAAACAGCTGCACAGGCGACCTGTGGGGCTCCTCTGCCTGGGAATCTCCAGTCTGTGGGTAATAAAAATCCATCTGGAAATGCAGTGTCCACTCACCCTCCTTGCTTTCACTGGGAGCTGCAATCCTGAGCTGCTCCTAATCAGCAATCTTGGATCTCTCCCGACCAAGTCTATTTTTTAGCAAAAAAAATTATATATGTACATTTTTGCTAAAACACTGCCAAGAGGAGGGTTCAGACATATGAAATCAATATGGCACAACCAAGCTGACTTCAAACATATATACATGCATACAACTTGCTCTGTGATCTTGAGCTAGTTACTTCATCTCAATGTCTATGTGATTCTTCATCTAGAAAACAAGGATAGTAATAATAATACCTATCTATCTATCTATCTGTCTATCCATATGTTGGAAGCTAGCTTCGTTCTGCCATATTAATTTTCAGATGGAAGTATCACCTAATAGTTAGCCGTGTTGATTTTCATTATTATATGTTTCTAATTGAGGGGCTACTATGGTCTACATAGAAGTCGATACATTTGTGCAATGTGGACTAATACCACTGAATTGAAAAATTACAAATTAGCTATCATTTTGTATTTGTATGCATTTATTAGGGGTCGAATGCAATAGAGATGACTAATCAGAGTTAGAAAAAGTAAAATAGAGTTTTCTTCATATATGTACAACTTAAGTCAAACTTCATCTGTCTTCCAAGTTCAAGGGCAAGAACTTTTACCTCCTTCTTCTGAAATTTTCTGAAAATATTGTTGCAGATTGTTCAACATTTATTCAGCAAATATATGCTGAGCTTCTATATGCCTGGCACCATTCTAGATTCTGGGACTATAACAGTGAACTGAATAGGCAAGCATCTTCACTATCCTATAAATTATATTCCAGTGGATGGAGACAGACAATAAATAAGATCATTAGAATAGGTAATAAGCTGTATCTGCTATATAACAAATACTACATAGAAAGATAAAGCAGGAGAGAAAGCTGTTAACAATGGGGGGATAGGAAGAAGGCAATTTTATCTACACCACTTAGGGAAAACTTACTGAAAAAGTGACATTTGCCTGTAGACTTCATGGAAGTAGGGGAGTGAGTCATATGTGGGAAAGAGGGTTCTTCAAAGACAGACTACAAAGACCAAGTTAGAACACATCTGGCCTTTGATAGGAGCAGGGTGGTCAGTGTGACCAGAGAGGAGTGATAGAAATTTAAGAGATGAGAACAGTAAGATAAAAAACATACTGTGTTAATTTTAGTGTAAGGTGTCAGGAAGGGGTCCAGTTTCTGCTTTCTGCACATGGCTATCCAGTTCATGTCATTCTTAAGTTGTCATTCTTTTTCAGGGAGTTTTGTCAACCAAGTTACTCTGTGAATGTCCCATGTATAAATGAACTAATGATGACCAATTTCATGTCATGTGACATTATATCCAAAACACCATTACTGAATTCATTGTTCAGTGATTCGTTAATGAATAGAAATGCGAGAGTCCCAGGCATTACCAAGATACCTTGATCTGTTTGTTCATAGAAGGAATAATTGATTTCCTTTCTACATGGGACCTGGGAAAAACAAACACTCTGGCTAGATAATTCTCAGTTTGAGGGTTCTCGAGAGGAGGTAGGAGCCAGGGGTCTTCTCCAACTTATCACAATTTTCCCCAAATAAAAGCTTCCACATATTATAGAAAGAGGGACCTCAGGTGCTGGCCATTATACTCAGTAGATAGATGAATTACTATTTCTCCAAATCAGCTTCTTCCCCTGTGCATCAATTTTTCAACAAATAGCTCCACTGTTCTGATCCTAAGGTAGACAAAAAAATCTGCAGCAGACTGAGCCTTCTCAGTCTCTACCATCCAAATCCAATTTGTTGTCTAGCCCAGGAACTCTAACATATGCATTCTTCCTTCAGTTGGAAGCAAACAGGAATAGTTGGTTACCCTATAATTCCCTTCCAAATATTCTTACCCAAGTTCTTGTCTTTGGCTCTGCTTTGGGAGGCAACCCAAACTAAGATATATGAGTTATGCTGGAGACTAAGTCCTGTTGTTAGTATTTTGTTCTCCATTCTCTTTCCCCGGCTTTTCCAATACCCTTCATTGACTGAATGATTGAAGCAGCTTCAAGGCTGTTTTCTCTGCCTATGGGCATGATCTTCCTACACATTTCCCAGGCTGCAGACAGAATGGGATGTCTCAAGCATTATGTGATAATTTATTCCACTGCATAAGTACTGTAATAACTGCTTATTAACCAACGCAGTGCTTTACAAACTTTTTAAACTGTGGAAACTTTTATTAAGTGATAATATGTAAAAGATAAAATTAGAACCACTCTGGCTTAAGTTAAAGAATCAAAACAGTGAGCACTTCTGCAATATAAACACACACATACACAGAGAGAGACAGAGAGTAGGGGGATAGAGAGTGGGGGGAAAGAGAGAGAGAGAGAGAAAGAATAAAAGTTTGGTCCAGAAAAAACTCTTGGAAAATTCAGAGAATTAAAGAAGCACAGTTGAAAAATCACTACCCTGCGAATAATATCTGAGATTTTAAAGTTGTTAAATAAGATGCAGCAGATTTCTCTGGTACTCACTTTATTCCCTCAAGTCACCTGTAATTGGAGTTCTCCCTTTGGTAGACCATTCCCACTCACCTGATAAGGCCAAGACCCCTCATCCAGGGCTGCAATTTGTCTTTCTAAGTTTTGCCCCAGAGCTTTCTTGACTCATCCCAAGTTGGATGGTGCAGGCAGACAAAGCCCAGAATTACTTCTGGAGTCAAAGCCTCTAGTACCAACCCTCAACTCATGAGGAAAGAAGCTACTGGGTATATGCTTCAGGTACCCACATGTCAGAAGACCAGTTCTAAAGGGCAAGCTGCATGATTCACAGAGGCCCCAGTGAGATGGAGTCTCATTGCTTCCCAATGCACCCTCATGATGCCTTTTATTTATTTATTTATTTTTTGCCTGGTGCTTATCCCCTGCTCTGGATCATCTCATCCTCAGGACAGTTTTCCAGAATATGCCAGTTTTAAAACTGAAAGTCCTACATCCTAGGATCCCCTTCAGTTGTCAGAAAACTGAAATTGTTGGTAATTCTATGATTCCCTTTCAGATATTCTCACCTAAGTACTTGTTTTAGGCTCTGCTTTTGGGAGAAACTCCAAATTAAGACATATGAATAGTTTTGGAGAGCAAGTCCTGTGGTTAGAACCACTAGAACAGGCATCAGTTGAAATCTTAGGGATTTGTCAACTGTGCCACCATGGACAAGTTATCTTACTCCTCTAATCCTCAGTTTCCTTATCTGGAAAACTGCATAAAAATCCACCTTTAGTAGATAAAACTATTCTTTCACCCCTTTTCCACAGTGAAAGAACTCCCATTACTAGCTGAGTGCATGGCTACCCATAATAAGTATTACATGTTCTAGTATCTTCTGCAACTACGTGCAGCCATGTGACTAACTTCTGGACAAGATGCTAGCAAAAACACTGTGAGGAAGCTTACAGAAAGCTTTCTAAGAACACATCTAGTATGCTCCCATGAGTCTCTTTCTTTCATCTCTTCCTCCCTGCTACTGAAAAGAATACAGACAAGATATCTAGAACCAGAGAAGCCAAATTTGGGCTATTAAGATAGAAGAGTAAGAAAATAGAAGCACCTAGGTACCAGAAAAACTCTCTTGGACCAGAGCCACCAGGATAACCCTGAATGCCCGAGTTGTACATAAAAGAAACACAAATTTATACCTTGTTTATGCCTCTGTTATTTGGAAGCAAGGAAATGCCAGTATTACTGTCAGTCAAATTTGCTTCTAGTTAAAACACCAATTTTTCCATTTTTATTAAGAGATTAAATATGTAAACCACTTTGTATGATGCATAGCACACACTTGGCATTCCTTACTGACCACTTCAGTTATGTAGTGAGAGTAATAGGGTGGGAGTAGAGGAGCACATCAAGGGGACTCAACTAAGAGTAATTTTTCATTGTCTTCCTTTCCTGCAATCTAACTCCAATCAATCTCTCCAGGCTAGTCTGACACTTCTCCCCAGATACAACAAATTAGTTGCATGTCACCATTCCCCAGCCACATGCCAGTACTTCCAGGTAGCTGCAATTCTCTTTCCTTGCCTGGACTGTTCTTTCTCATCTGCTCCACTGGCTGACTGATGCATCTTTTATGGCTCTGACAATTCACCTTCCCACCACTCCAGAAAGGATGAATAACTCACTTCTGTGCTCCCACAGCACACTGTGCACTTCCACCACTCCACGTCTCCCTCCCATACAACATCCATTACATTGGAGTCCCATTAACTGTGAGCATTTCCCTCCCTGGAACTATTTTCTTCAAACATAACTTTTCTCATTTCCTGGACATTATCTCAACATCTGTCCATTTTTCCTGCTTCATCAGAACATAATTTCTGAGCTCTACATGCATCTTGAGATTGTGCAACTAGACCAAATTTGGCTTATATACCAGAAAATGCAATGTGCCACAATCATATGGTGTTATTTCTCCAAACACGTTACATCTGAAACCTAATGAGCAATGCCTTTGAAAGCTTCATGAGATATTCTAAAAGAACCAAAATTCTGGAAATACCCAACCTTGTTCAAAAGATTTTTGTTTTTTTAGGAGGAAACCTAGGAGATAATGATAAGTGGCTTACTTCTCCATCTTGGTCATGTAATGTAAATCACTTCAGAATAGTGAAGACTCTGCTCAAGGACACATACATAGTCAAACTCAGGGATGAATTCATAGCCAGTAGATTCTGAGGCCAATGATAATACAACATCGTAAGTCTGCCTGCAAGGCCACCCACATCATCATCACATAATAACAATAATGATAAGAATGACAACCAGAGCTAACATTTATTCAACATGTATTAGATGCCAGAAAAAATGCTAAGCACTTTATAATGAGTATTTCATTTTATTCTCACTTTATATACATATATATGGCATGAACTCTCGCTCCATTTTATATACAAACAGATCTGGAATGCTTTGTGACTTGCCTAAAACTACAAAAGGAGTAATTAGCAAAGTGGGAACTTGATCACAGATTCGTGAGGCGGCAGAACAAGAGCTCTCACCAACTTGCTATAATGCATTTCCCTGGATGTAATATCCAGCATAAATTCAGCTTTCATTTTTAATCTCTAGGAGGAATTAACAGCCCCCTCCTTTGTGTTCCCATAGTACTAGGTATATTAGACCACTCATCCTGTTGCATTATGGTTATTAGTTTAAATGTCTGTCACCTCCACTGGTCTGAGTGCCCCTTGAATCTCATTTATGTTATATATCTTTGTATGCCCAAGGCATAGTAGAATGGCTTACATACAATGGTTGTTTCAATTTAACAAATAATAACAGGCATGTAATAAATGCTTCTTGGATTGGTGTAAGTTATATTCCCTCCACCTAGAATGGGGACGGCTCTCCAAAAATAGGGACCATTCCCATTCTTTGATGCCAATCAATGCTCAGGACTTCAGGAGGCAATACATGTGTGCAACTGGCAAGAAACATCTTGGGAAAATACTAACCCTATTATTACAAGACACTATCAAAAAGGAACCAAAAATAAAATTCCTACTCTCCTAACATGATCCAGCTGCAAGACACAAGTTATCATTACACCAGTGGAAAGTTATTGCCTCTAGTCTCAAAACCAGCAAATTGGCCTGAAGGCACAGGATGCAGTCTTCATTACCTATCACTATAAATGCCAACCACACTGTGCAAATACCATTGTGTCTTACCACCAGGTATGCAATCAGTGTCTGCTGGGCAGATTGCCAGGCCAGCCATCTGTGTTGTGCTTGGTTGCTAGGGCACAGGCAGGGAGCTGTGTAGTGTCTTGCTTTCACCCTACCCACAAAAGCCTGAAGCAATGACAAAGGCTGTTCAAAGTGCTGGCGCACCAGGGAAATGTACGTATTTGGCTTAATTCATAAAACTGTCATTGAAGGCCAGCTAAGAAGATCAAGATTTTTGTACAGGCTCTGCAGCTATGAGATCACAGGTTAGACATTTACTTCTCTGAAAATGTAAAGTCCTCACTAGTAAGAAAGACCCAAAGCTAAGTGTTTCTTTGAAAAACACTGTGTGTTTCACTGGCAATATGTAAAATGTTTATGGGTACTACATGGACAAACTTCTAAACATTTTAGCAGTTATAAATTATTGTAATGTGCACTAGAAGATAATTATTATCTCAAACATTTGATGTCACACAAGTGCTGGGAATGAATGTAAAGTAATTCTGTTTTTACAGTTGTTCTTGTTTAAAGTTTTTACGTTATTTTCTCAACATAAGAAAATATTAATACTAATAGAGGGGGTAGGTGGATACAATGATAACTATAAAGGTGGAACACAAATGATGAATTGGATGAGTCAGGTCTGGCATTTTAGCATTTGACTCTGTAATTCAATCACCAATGACTAATTGGCAAAATTATCCAGAAAATGCAGGCAATAGTAAATTTATTCTGAAAATTACTCAATTTATATAGGCCCAGTATATAAAAACAAACACTTTTGAACACGTATAGGATATCAGGCACTAGGCTGGGCATTATGGATATGAAGACCCATCTTGGCAGCGTCTAACCAGGGATACACCTGGAAAAATAAATTATTCCAGTTTAGTGTGGTATTTACAAGAGTGTGAAGTAATCTGGAAGTCAGAGAGAGAATACCTACTCTTCCTGAGAGAAAGAAATGGTCAAAGAAGTCATCAAAGGGGAAGTAAATATTGAACTAGATTTACAAGTCTAAGTAAACATTATCTGAGCATATATATAAGAAGGGGAAGATCTTCAAGGGAGAAATAAAAGTATGTGAAGTGTTGAATTGCAAACCTAATGGAAAAATTATTTTTTCTGACTATATATCATTTCCAATCAAAAGCATCTATGTAACTGTTTTGTGCATAAGTGAGAGACCCAGATATTGAATGAAGTTATATACAATTCCAAGCCCATGTTCTTTCTACTCTGTCGTATTAATATGGTTTGTCTGTGTACTCACCCAAATCTCATCTTGAATTGTAGTTTCCGTAATTGCCACATGTTGTAGGAGGAACCTGGTGGGGAGGTAATTGAATCATGGGGGTAGTTACCCCCATCCTGCTGTTCTCATGATAATGAGTGAGTTCTTATGAGATTTGATAGTTTTATAAGGAGATTTTTCCCCTGTTGCTCAGCACTTCTTCCTGCCATCATGTGTAGAAGGACGTGTTTTCTTCCCCCTCCACCATGATTGTAAGTTTCCTGAGGCCTTCCAAACCATGCTGAACTGTGAGTCAATTAAACCTCTCTCCTTTATAAATTACCCAGTCTCGGGCAGTTCTTTAGAGCAACATAACAATGGACTAATACACATATCATATTTGCTGTTCATATCAGAAACCTCACCAATGTATACCCATTCATGGTTGCTATGGTTTGAATATGTTCTGTAAAACTCATATGTTGGAAAGTAGCCCAAATGTAACAGTGTTTCAGGATGAGACCTCTAAGAGGTATTAGGTCATGAAAGATCTGCCGTTGAGAATGGATTAATGTTGTTATTGTGAAAATGGGTCCATTATCACCAGAATAGTTTTACTATAAAAATGAGTTCAGACCTCCCTTTCTCTCTTGCGTGAGTTCACTCACTGTGTGATGCCTTCCATCATGTTATAATGCAATAAGTCAGCCCTCATCAGATGCAACCCCTCAGTCTTGGCCTTCCTAGTCTCCAGAATCATGATGAATTCCTTTTCTTTATAAATTACCCTATCTTAGGTATTTTGTTATAGCAGCACAAAAGGGACTAAAACAATGGTATTTCCAGCTCTTTATTCTTAACCCACCAAGCATGAAATACTAATCAACAAAAGAAGGAATAATGAGATCATTTTAAAAGCCAGTATCCCCAAACCAAGGCAATTTTTGGACTTTGTGGTATTTCTCCATTTAAAAAAATCTCTGTAGAGTAATTTCCCAAAATATTTTAAATGAGTTATTTTAGGCAAAAGCCACAAAGTTTCAGAAAACCCTCCCCATGTTCTCTTGCCAGTTATACATAGACATTCTTCAGAAGGAAGGATAATGGAAAGATCACATTCCTGGAGAAAATTTTATTAGTGTCAAAGCAGGAAGGAAGCATTTGGACTCTTGATGTGGAATGATGACATTGATTAATAAAGCTATAACATTTGGAAATTCACAGTTGGGGAATGCTCTGTGAGAACTTCACTTTAGTGAGGACACTTAATCCAATGAACAGGACCTCCACAATTCCTCCTCCATCTCTTTCAAGTTTTAATTTGAACAACCAAGACAAAATGCCACAAATTCTCTACATTTAACTTTAAAACAGAGGAACTAATTTTAAAATAATATGGCTACATTTTTGTTTTCTCTATGCATGTATTAGCTATTCTTCTTCTTTTTTTTTTTCCTTTTTTTTTTTTTGAGGCAGAGTCTTGCTCTGTCATCCAGGCTGAAGTGCAGTGGCCTGATCTAGGCTCACTACAACCTCCGTCTCCCAGATTCAAGTAATTCTTGTGCCTCAGCCTCCCGATTATAGTAGCTGGGATTACAGGTGTGCACCACCACACCTGGGTAATTTTTTGTATTTTTAGTAGAGATGGGGTTTTACCATGTTGGCCAGGCTGGTCTCAAACTCCTGACCTCAAGTGATCCTCCCATTTTGGCCTCCCAAAGAGCTGGGATTACAAGCGTCAGCCACCACACCAGACCTAGAAGTATCAGCTATTCTAAATCAAACTAGATATAGGCAATTGACTTTGGATAGAAGTATTTCACCTGTGGGACAAGAGAAAAAACTGCATGGAAGCCAAATATTAAAAATGTTGCCCTATATACATGAAAGAGCCAGGGTGGAAGATAGCAGTTTGAGTTTTCTCATAAAAAAGAACATCTTTCACTTAAGGAGATAATTTGATAACAGAAAATTAATCTAGAGCATGTTATGGTGGGAAAAAAAAAGCTATGAATTTTGGAGTTAGGCAGAAAGGATTTGAATTCCACTGTGCCATTTACTAGCTGTATAATCTTGAGTCTCTCTTGTGTCTCAATTTTCTTATATGCAAAAATGGGGCTTATCTTAGTCCGTTTTTTGTTGCTATAACAGAATATCAAGGACTGGATACTTTATAAAGAAAATCCATTTATTCCTCATATTTCTGGAGGCTGAGATGTCCATAATTGAGGTTCTAGCATCTGGTGAGGACCTTTTTGGTGTACTGTCTCATGGTGGACAGTGAAATCGTAAGAGCTTGCTTGAAAGAGCCAGAAAGCAGGAAGGGGCTGGACTCACTTTCACAACAAGCCTACAGGCACCGTAACAAACCCACTCTTGCAATAATAACATCAATCTATTCATGAGGGCAGAGACCTCATATCCTAACCACCTCTCAGTAGGCTCTACCCCCCAACACTATTGCATTGGAGATTAAGTTTACATCAACTTGGAGATTAAGTTCCAATTTTGGAGGACACATTCAAGCCATAGCAGGGCTTGTAGTATATACCATAAAGATTGCTGGGAGAATCATGGTACAAGTTCTAAGAGTACTTGGCAACAAAAAGAGTTATAGTGTGTGCTAAATAATTGTTAGCCTTCATGCTCAGTTCAGTTCAGTTGACAGTGACATTTGGTTGTCTGAAGGAAGGGAAGGTTGCTGGATGGTCTAGATCTCTTCATCAATAATTTTATTTTGGTTGTTTTGTTTGATGTACAGTATATCATTAAATGTTATAGCTTCTTAATGCTGATACATAATTCGTTCTTACACTACTTATCTGGTACATAGACCACTTTCTAAATTGCCTTCTCTATTTTAATATTATTTTTGTTAATTCTTTCTGATTTTGTAGATGTATCCTATAATCTAAAATAATGATTACTTCATGGCTTTCTTTCCAATAGTTACCTCTTTTCTTTTTTTAATTGGGTCTTCTCCTCTTGTTGGATTTTAATTAATTAAAATGATACAGGCTAAATTTTCTTTAAAATTAGGTAAGCAATATGGTGACATGACTGGTGCTCTAGGTTTTTATAGAGATCACTAAGGAGACAGATTCCTATTGCCCTTCCCCAAAAGATGCAACTGTTAACAACATCAAATCAAAACTGCACCAGATCTGTGTCACTGGGAAGAGACCAATTCTAGAGTGGCAGAAAGAATTCACAGTGCAGAGTTGCTGCTATTTCAGAGAATGATTGAGCTTTGCCTCAGGAGATTGTATATCACAACTTAGTTGAAGAAAACTCATATGTTGGCATATCTGCCATCTTGGATTAGAGGCAGGTCTTGAGATGGACAGCTTCCTGGCCTCTGCTATCATGTCCAATACACAGTGTCATCAGTAAAATGAAGAAAATTATTCAACTTCATGAATCAAACTCAGTATACCCTTCAGAGAAGTAGAGTGCACACTGCAATCCATTCTCACAAGAAGAGGCATTTCAGAGGAATTAACTTGTAACTTTGAAATCCTTCTGCCCTGGAAGAATTTAGTCTTTTATCTTTAATTCCTCATAACCTCTGGACATATTTATCTGCATACAGTCATCAGAGATATCTTTACAGCATCCATATATGACCAACACATGTATCTTTATTAAATTAATAATGACTCATACTTTTTATTCTAACAATCACAACCCTCCTTGAGCTTTTGGCGTTCCATGTCTTTGCACTGAATTCTTTGTCTATAATGGCTTCTCTTTCTTCTGTGATGTCTATGTATAGCAAACTTCCAGCTATTTAAGGCAACACCTCATGGACACTTCCTCTGAGCTTGTACTGTGTCTTGTGTCTTCCTTATCATAGAATGTATGATAATATTTAATTTGATCTCATTAGACTGATTTATCTCTGTATTCCAGCTTCTAAGAACTGAGTCTGATGCATAACTGTTACCCGTGTTTATCAGTTAGGTTGCTTTCATCAGCAAGTAGCAGAAAACCCAATTCAAATTGGCTTCATTAAAAAGAAAATGTACTGATTCAAATACTCAAGGGTCAAAAGATAGAACAGGCTCTACCTTTGATTTAATGCTACAGATCTGGCTCAGGATCCCCTCTGTGTGTCTTCTTCCTTTTCAAACGGATAGCTGTGTGACCATAACAATTGTGAGCCTCATACTCACACTTAGCAGCCTGCAGAGGAAATGCTTATTCCTCCCATGGCCAACTTCTCTCATATCATTTCAAGAATTGGTCCACCTCCCAAGTCAATTACTGGAAAGTGAAGGAGAACTACCCTTAGACCAATGATCTATGCCTGGAGCTAGAGATGTGTCAACTTCCACTGCAGTACACAGGCTTACCATTCAAATTGGGGTTTAATCCGGTAACTAACTACTAGACTTTCAGTGGTTACATTAATAGGGGTTTACTTTCTCCACCTAGCAAGAGGTATGTGCCTACTAGGATTAGCTCAGTCACCTGAAGTTATCAGAACTGCATCTTTAAGATTCTCTTCATTTTTTTCTCTAATGTGTGTTCTACCATGGGTGTAAGATGGCTCCTGCACCTTTAGGCAGGGAGAAAGGGAAAAGAACCAATAGAACCTCACTTCTCAGAAAGGAAAAACCTTTCAGAAATGTCTGATATTGTTGCTACAGTGACCACAGCTGGATCCCACAGGCACCCCCAGTAACAAGGGAGTCTAGGAAGTTGACCATAGAGGAGAGTAAGAAAGAAGGGAGTTAGAAGAGTTAGAATTTTCTGCCACCATTAGGAGGAAGATGCAGAGCTTTTGTCTTCATTCCTTCATCTGCTCCTTGTCTCCTTTCCCCTTTATCAGGGTTGATATTTTGGCTAACCTGCCTAGCAGAAAAGCATAGCTGGCTTTTCTTCTTCCTATTGTCACTTTCCTCTTCATCAGGGCTCAGATTTTGCCCAAAATATGGGAAAGAACAGAAAGTTCAGGGTCAAGATTTCTTTCATTCCCTGTACCTTGTCACTTTTTCCATCACCCCATCATCTTCTCACTTCTTGGGGACCTAAATTTGACAATGTGCTGGTTGGGTCTGGTATCTTAGGGACAGACAGATTACCACAGCCACGAGATGGGCTATGTACAGGAGGGATTTTAAAAATAATTAAATACATCGAAAATTTTGCAAATTCAGATTGTCACTGATGGAAAAAGGATTCACAAATACAGAGAGGGCCTACAACTGGAATAAATCCCATGGTGGGATATAGATGGAAATTGAAGGTGGTGAGGTAAACACACGATATTTAATTTCTGTAAATAAGTAGGTATGGATATAGATACAGATGTATGGTGTATGTATCTGTGTGTTTGTGAATATGCACATCTGTGTGTGTGTCTGTGCATCTATGTGTCTGTGCATGCTTGTGGGTCTGTGTATCTGTGTATGTGAGTCTGTACCTATGTATATCTGTATGTGTGTCTATGTGTGCTCTGTGTGTGTCTGTACATCTGTGTATGTGTCTGTGTATCTGTATCCATATACCTGTGTGTGTGAGTTTGTCTGTGCATGTGTGTGCGTATGTGCTCTGTGTGTGGGTATTCTAGATCTGCTTATTAAAAGGACCTAGAAACACTGGCCCCCCTCACCCAACGGACAGTCTTGGTTCTTGGTTTCTTGGTTTCTATATATGCTTCTCTACTAAAGAGACTAGGAACTCTAAGAGTATTGATTGCTCCAGAGCTGAAGAAAGGAAAGTCACTTATGAAGATAAGTGATATGGTTTGGATCTGCGACCCCACCCAAATCTCATGTTCAACTGTATCCCCAGTATTGGAGGTGGGGCCTTGTGGGAGGTGATTGGATCATGGAGTGGAATTCTCGTCAATGGTTTAGCACCATCCCCTCTTGGTACTGTATAGTGATAGAATTCTCACAATATCTTTGGGCTCAGAAGTGTGTAGCACTTCCCCACTTGTCTTCCTCTTGCTCTGCCATGTAAAGTGCTGGCTCCTCCTTTGCCTTCTACCATGATTATACATTTCCTGAGGCCTCACCAGAAGCTGAGCAAATGCCAGCCTCATGCTTCCTGTATAGCCTGCAGAACCGGAGCCAATTAAACCTGTTTTCTTTATAAATTACTCAGTCTCGGGTATTTCTTCATAAAAGTGTGAGAACAGACTGATACAATGCACCTGGAATGTTTTGTTGTATGATAAACCAAAGAATTTCTGAATAAATGATGGTAACAGGTGGAAAGGCCACTGGAGCCAGTTTGAAAGGCACCACTGGTCAAGTTTAGGACAATTCAAGCATCAAAATGAGGAATGATATTTGCAGGCTATAATCCATTGAGTTAAAAAGAAATCCATACATCTATACCAATATAAATGCATGGGATAGAAGGGAAAGCTCCAGCTTACAGTAGAAGACATGAATTTACCCACAAAATACAATCTTATTAATCATTAATTGATGAGTACAAGATACTTATTAGCTAACCTCATAGCAGAGAAACCTTATAGACACCTTTTAACCAAGTGATAAAGGTTAGTATCTCCAATAATGGTACAAACTAGCATTTAGTACTTAACAATATGATGCCATGAGAAGAGTATTTGGCAAATATTACTATTAAAAACTCACAGATCTTGAAGAATCATCATACAAACCCACACTGAGGAACATTCCACTAAGTAACTATTCTGCTTTGTTTAAAAATGTCAATCATAGAAGGAAAGACTGAAGAATTGTTTCAGATTAAAGGAGAGTAAAAAACATGGCAATTATATGAATACATGTTACTGGATTGAATCCAGGACATAAAAAGGACATTATGGGGACAGCAGAAATTGCAGTTGGGTGTATGCATCAGGGACCAATATTGGGTCAATGCTCACATTCTAATTTTGACGGTAGTACTGGTGTTATGCAGGAGAATGTCCTGGTTTTTAAGAAATACAAACTGATGTAACTTATTTGCAAATGGATCAGAAACAATAGCATCTATGCAATTGAGTGTGTGGAAAACAGAGAGGAATGCTAAGGGGAAAAAAGTGGAAAAATGTTAACAATTGAGGAATCTGAATGAAGGGAATATGGGAGTTTTTTGGATTATTTCACAACTTTTCTGAAGAGTTTAAATTTTTTCAAAGTAGAAAGTTTAAAATAAAAAACAGAATGAAGAATAGCAATATGGATGTTGCTTGGCAACCACAAATGTTTATGATAAGGAACTTCTCAGACCTCAGAAGTCAGACCCTACACTTCTTTGTGCATCCAAGTTATAGGTGCATTATTACACCAAATTATAGGTGCATTATTCCTCAAGCTACTCAAAGAAAATTCATTCTTTTTCCACACTTCAAAAAGTATCCCTGGGAATCTTCAGGACACTTTAAAATGTTCCACAAATCTCTCTTGGTTGTCACCTTTTGTATAAATTAGGCATATATCTCCAAGAAGCCATCTGTTCTTCTACAGGTCACCCCTTGCCCTACTGAGATGATTTCACTACAGTGGCAGCTGTTACCCTTCCTAATCTTCCTGTATGGCCCCCTCACCTGCCCATGAGATCACTGCAATCCTAGGTTAGCTGGGCCCAGCTGTCCTCCACGGGGCTGCAATGGACTGGGAGTCTATAAGGCTCTTCTTTTGGCTGCTTCCTCCAAATACAGCAAGTGGTTATTTTGAAAGCCCAACCTCAGATACAGTTCTGTTCTCTTCTCCCCACCTCTCCAGAGATCCCTGCAACTCTGAATGCAGCTCCAAATGACTTCCAAAGGGATGGCAAAGAGATTTCCCCCCCCCAAAAAAACAAGGGGTACGTGCTTGCTTTATATTTGTAACGGAAGTTGACTAACTATGCCCCAGGGGCTAAATCCAGCCTGCTGCCTGACTTTTTATGGTCCACAAGCCAAGAACAGTTTAAGCATTTTTAAATCATTGAACAAAGGTCAAAAAAATAATAAAATTTCATGACCTATGAAAATCATATAAAATTCAAATTTCAGTGTCCATAAAGTTTTGTTATAATAATAGCCACGCTCATTCATTTACGTATTGTCTAGGTCTACCTTCATGATATAATGAAGTGCTGAGTAGTTATGGCAGAGGCCACCTGGCCTGCAAAGCCTAACATAACATACTTGCCATCTGGTCCTTTATAGAAAGTTTGTTGACTCGTGACCTAGATGACTGTAAGAGCCTACAATGAAGTCCCTCTGCAAATAGGAGCCAAAGGCACAGTCTGCTCCTCCTGAAGCAAGCCCACATCTCTACTCCAGAAAAGAGCAAATTATTGATAACTATTTAAATACAACCTTTTCATCTTAAACATTGCATTAAGTTTCTGGAATTCTGATAAACTCAATTCCAAGTAAGCATGCATTGAGCTGAATTGAGCCTTTAAGAGCTGGAATGCTTGGGACCTAGTTCCCAACAAAGTCTTCAGGACTTTTCAAACAATTAATTCAGGTCATACAAGAGACCTGGTGAATGATGCAGATCAGTTGAAGCCCCATAAATCGGGGAAAGAGGAGACATAAAGGTTGTAGGAGAGGAGGATATTGTTGGGGAAGTACATTAAGTCATAAAGTAGCAACTACTGAAGACCTGGGGATTTCTAATTTAGCCCAAGCAATTCTCCTGAATTCAGTTCCATTTATGGGTTCACATATTAAAGAAAAAAAAATGTCAACTCATCTCGATTCTATTTTGATCATTTTTCCACAGGAAATATTTCCAAAATTCTTATGCAGATTAAATTTAATAGTAAAATACCTACTTCAAAATTGATGCCCACATGATATTTGAGTAATTTTTACTACCTATATTCAAGGAATATTTTTATATTATTTTCATTAAAATGGAAGTTAAAATAATCCAGAAAGAAGAAATTTAAATATGCTGACAGCCACCACAATGTTAGGACCCTCAGCCAAACAGCCACAAATAAATGAATACTGCCAACAACCTGAGTGAGGTTGAACATTGATTCTTCTACAGTCAAACTTTCAGGTGAAAACACAGCCCAGCCAACATTTGATTGCAGAGTGGGAATCTTTCCCTTCATACTTCTGTAGCCAGTAGGGCCTAGGACATCACCCAAGGGTAGCCAGCCTTTGTTTACTGAGTGAATGTATGGTACAAAAAGCTGTTGGCTTAAGATCTGGAACGTCAGCAGAGAACTAGCTAAGTCTTTGGCTAGATTTCTAATCCACAGAAACTATCAGATAATTGTGTTATATTTTTAGCTGTTACATTTGTGGTGATTTGCCACATAACAATAGAAAATGATATACTAGGCAACATTCTTGTCTCAGTTTGGGCTGCTTAACAAAATACCATAAACGAGTAGCTTATAAACAACAGAAATTTATTTCTTATGGTTCTGGAGGCTGGTAAATTCAAGATTAAGGTACCAGAAGATTTGGTGTCTGGTGAGGACCCACTTTCTGCTTCCTAGAAATGACTCTTTCTCCCTGAGTCCTCATATGGTAGTGGAGATGAAGACATTCTTTGGCACCTCTTTTATAATAGCACTAATCCCTTTTATGAGAGCTCCACCTTAATGATCAAATCCCTTCCCAGAGGTCCCACTTCCAAATACCATCACATTAGAGTTTTTTTCAACATACAAATTTTAAGAGGACACAAATATTCAGACTAGCAATCCCTTATGCCCATTTTTTTTTTCTTTCAGGAGAGTCATTTTCTGCTGCTATGACCCAGTTTGTGCCTTAAAGGGCTGGCTGTGTAAGAAAGAGCCCAGAAACTCTTTGAACTGCTTTACAGTGGCTTCTTCAGCAGTCAGCTATAAATCCCTCAACCCTTGCCCACAACCCATCCTCACACAAATGCAGTGGGGGATAAACCTGTGGGTATGGGTAACCAGCCTGAAAGGAACAATTTTGCTTATGTGTAAAATCTTGAAAAAATAAACTATTATTCATGGGAAACATGCAACCAATATGGTAGAGAAGAAAACATTTGATATTTGGTGTCTGAACATTTGGGCATTTCAAGACATATATCTGCCATTTACTCTATGATTAAGACTTCACAACATAAGTTTCCTGAGTCTCATCCTCCCACCTGTAAAAGGTGCTTAATGACAATACCTGAAACCATTTTGCCATAAAACATTTACTGCATATTGTCAATATATACTAGGTATGATACTAGGCACCAGCAATATGAAAACAAATGAAATGTGATACCTGCTGTCAAGACTTGAAAGAAGCTATAGTGTAAAACATTAAACTGCAGGAGAAAAGTGGGAATTTTTCCTTTTTCACCTCCATAGTCGCTAGGGCCATTTGTTGACTGAGTGAATGTATAGTACAGAAAGCTGTTAGCCTAAGAGCTAGTGACTAAATTGTACTTAAGGAAGAGAATGGCTTTTAAGTAGCAAAAATCTCGCATGGGTTATTTTGTTATTTAAAAGTGGCACTGGCCAGGGCTAGTATAAAACAGCTAAACTGTCTTACCCAGGAAATAAGCTAGAATATTGAAGAGGGAGGTTAAAGTACTAGAAAAGAGGGAAGGAGGAAGAGGAATGATAGGAACACAGGCTGAGCTAATTTCCATGCTCAGTTGTAAAGCTACCTACTTTTACATGTATACACTCTGATGTTAGATTGTCAGTAAAAGTCTGCTATCCCCGATTCTTATCTGTGAGTTTGGGGAAAATAAATTAAAAGGAGATGTTTGCCAATCATTGATGAATGGAGGTGGGAGAAGCGAAGAGATGGAGAATAAGAGAGACCTGAACCAGGGCCAGAGGTGACAATGTAAAACCAAAGCTCACAGGCCTGAATCCCTGGAGTCTTCATAGGACACTGAGATCCCACCATCTGTAGAATAGGGCTATAAGCCAATTCTATAGCATGTTAATGGTGACAAACAATGGGAGCCATGCAAGCTGAAGGGCCAGGGAACATGTTGAGACTGACAGAAGAAATGAGGAAATGAATGAATGAAATGTTAAGAGCATGAGAGGAAGGTAGACATGACTTTGAAGAAGTCAGGCAACAATGTACAGTTTTACTCTTTTGTCAGCAGATAATTACTTTATAAAGTAAAAAGAAAAGCCCAAAGAATATCTCTTCCCCAGGGCATAGTCAAGAGAAGAGAAGAGATGGAAAGCCATTTGGAAAAAGTGATGGGGAATTCGGGCATCAGGTCAACACCACTGTAAACAGGAAGAACTCAGTGGGCCTGGCATTGCTGGCATAAAGAGAAGGTAACTGAGGGCAGAAGAACCCCTTCCAGACAGATCTGTTGTCTCTCCAGAGGGGTGCTTGCGTCACATCCTTGTTTTGTTTTGTTTTTTTCCTTCAGTCTTTACCTAATGCCTGAGACCTGGCCCTTCGAATTCTTTTCACTGAAAGACCAGAAATTTTTTTTTAAAGAGAAAAAAAGAAAAAGAAAGAAAAGACAAGCATAGCATTTTATGAGAACATGAGCACTTCTGCAGGGGTACAGACCCATCTTTGAAAACAACTCTTTGGAAGAGGCCTTTGGTGCCAAATACTTGAGCTGCTGCCAGTCTGTTATAACTCCTTCCTTATCATTTCCCCTCATACGAGGCAGATCGAGACAAATCCACATTCCTTCCTCTGCGTTTGGGGCCTACTCTCAGTCATTGTCAGCTGCTGGTTTGCTGAGGTTCTTGGGGTTGACAAAATCCACCTGGCGGCTCCATTTCTGTTTGCGGCAGCATTTATGCAGATGGGGTGTCATCTGGGAGTCATGGCAGCAGAGACACAACAAATAAAAGCAACCCACTGGCTTCCAAGGAGAACAGACAATTCTTCTTTAGCCCCCTGGAATGTTTATGGAGTAGCTGAGTGGCCACACATCCTTGATCCCTCAAAGCCAGATAGTGGGCGGCTGTTGCAAATTCTTTCTGAAGAGCTTATGCATAAAATAATTCTCGCTGAACTTGGGACCATGAATAAACACATTAATCTCATTTATGACGGCTCCACCTTAATGATCTAATCGCCTCCCAGAAGCCCCACTTCCAAATACTATCACATTGGGGATTAGGTTTCAACGCAGGATTTTGAAGGGGAAACAAAGATTCAGACTGTCGTAATCCTTATGCCCATTTTCTTTCCTCTAGGATGGTCATATCACCAAATGGTCTTCTGCTGCCATTTGGTGATAACTGTCCCTCTATGTTTGGTCTTTCTCCTTTCCTTTCTTCCTTTCTCCTTCCTTCCTTCCTTCTTTCCTTCCTTCTTTCCTTCCTTCCGTCCGTCCTTCCTTCCTTCCTTCCTTCCTCCCTCCCTCCCTCATTTCTAATCTCATGATTAGAAATGAGAACATAACCAAGAACAAGGAAATTATCTTTATCCTCATGTAACTCAGAGTTGAACTGAAGAAAACAGCAGACACATGACCAATTCCCTCTAGTGTGGTAAGTAATACAATAGAGAAAACACAGGCTATGCAAAAGGGGAGAGTGATTCCCTAATCAAGCCAAGGGCTTTCAGAGAAAACCTCCATGAGGTGGTCAGGTCTGAGCTGGGCTTTATAAAAGAAAAAAAAAATTAAACAAATGAAGAAGTGGTGAACAGACATCTTCCTGGAACATGGTACAACAGCATGTGCAGCAACGGAGGACTGAGAAAACCCAAGGTGTATTTGAGGGCTGCACAGCCACGCAGGTATAGAGTGTGTTTATGTCTGAGGAATGGGGCTTAGGCCTGGGCAGCACTGAGACCGTAAAATCAACTAAAAATGCATTAAAGATCGAAACCTAAGACCTGAAGCCATAAAATACCTAAAAGAAAACTTGAAGGGGAAAAGCTTCATGACCTTGGACTTGGCAATAATTGTTTGGATGTGACATCAAAAGCACAAGAAACAAAGGCAAAATAAAACAGGTGAGTCTGAACTAAAATCTTCTGCACAGCAAAAGAAACAATCACTAGAGCAAAGAGGCAACATACAAAATGGGAGAAAATATTTGCAAACCAAAGGTCTGATAAGGGTGTTTATATCCAAAATATATAAGAAACTCAAACAACTCAACAGCAAAATAAACAGATAAATAATGATTTAAAAATGGTCAAAGGACTTGAGTAGACATTTCTCCAAAGATGACATACAAATGGCCAACAGGTATATGAAAACACGCTCACTACCATTAATCATCAGAGAATGCAATCAGGACTACAAGAAAATATCAACTCTTAGAATGTCTATTATCAGAAAAAAAGAGATAAATGGTGGCAAGAATGTAGAGAAATTGGAACCTTGTACACTGTTGGGAATGTAAAATGGTGCAGTTGCTGTGGAAAATAATGTGGTTTCCTCAAAAAATTAAACAAGGAATTACCATGTGGCCTAGCAATCTCCCTTCTGGGTATATAGCCAACAGAATTAAAATCAAGATTTGAAAGACATATATACATTTCCATATCCATGCAGCATTTATTCAAGCCAATATGTTATTCAAGCCATTATTCAACAGTTAAGACATAGCCTAAATGTGTATACATGTGTGTGTGTGTGTGTGTGTATACACACACAATGAAATATTATTCAGCCTTAAAAAAAGAAAGGAATTCTGCAGTATACAATAACAGGGATGAACTCTGTAAAGCTAAGTAAAATAATCCAGTTACTTACACTAAGTTAAATAATCCAGTCACAAATGGACAAATACTGCATGATTCCACTTCTCTGAGATATCTAAAATAGTAAAACTCGTAGAAACAAAGAACAAAATGGTGGCTGTGAGGCCAGAGAGAGGTAGGGAGTTGTGTTAGATGAGTATAGGGCTTCAGTTACGTAAGACAAATATTCTACATATCTGCTGTAAACATTATGCCTATAATTAACAAAACTGTACTATGCACTTAAAGATTTCTTATAAGGGTAGATTTCATGTTAAGTGTTCTTACTACAATTTTCTTAAATCATGTATTAGTGTTCTCTAGAGGAACAGAACTAATAGGATACATATATAAAGGGCAGTTTATTAAGTAGCATTAACTCACATGATCACAAGGTCCCTCAATAGCCCATCTGCAAGCTGAGGAGCAAGAAAGCCAGTATGAGCCCCAAAGCTGAAGAACTTGAAGTCTGATGTTCAAGGACAGGAAGCATACAGCACAGGAGAAAGAGGTAGGATGGGAGGCTAGGCCAGGCCAGCCTTTTCACATTTTTCTGCCTGCTTTCTATTTTAGCCATGCTGGCAGCTGATTAGATGGTACCCACCCAGATTAGGCAGGGGTCTGCCTTTCTCAGCCCACTGACTCAAATGTTAATCTGCTTTGGCAACACCCTCACAGACACACCCGGAATCAAAAGTTTGCATCCTTCAATCCAATCAAGTTGACACTCAGTATTAACCATCATAAAATGTATGAAAGTAAACGGAATCTTGGACAGGTTATCTAATCTGTATTTCAGAAAAATCTTACAGGCAGTAGCATGCAGTAAGATGGAATGAAGGAGAGGAGGGCTGAAAAGGAAAGGCCATGCACGCACACCTCCATCAAGTCAGCCACAGAAAATCCCCAACAGAAGAGTATGCGTATTTTGTACCATAAGCAATAGCTCCTGGACTAACTAGCACACCACAAGGGGAATGTCAGCTCCCTTCATGGTTAAATTCTGATCCATTTGTGATATATAAAGAGAATGCACAATGCCTGCTTCATTTACTCCTTCAACCTCGCTCAACTGAATTTAATTATCATTTACTGGTTACCTAATTTATGCCAAGCACAGTTAGAGATACAGGGATATTAAAATAAACCAGCTTATAGTTTGTACCTTTATGACCTGATAATTAATAGCTATTGGTGATATTAAAATAACACAGTAATCAATAACTTTGCCCATTCACTAATTGCCCCCATTTTATAATTTGCTTTTATTTGCAACATCAGATCCCACAAAAATAAAATAAAATTAGAAGTTTATTGAATGCTTTGCAAATTAATTTTGTAATGGAAAGACACATGGTTTATGTGGAGTCAAAGTAGTGGAGAAAGAGACTAATGAGAACTAGGCTGAGCATCCAGGGAGAAGGAAGACATGCTCAGCCTCTGCTTGCTAGTGTCCTGCAGTCTGATTTGAATGGTGGGCAGATGATGATGTTGGCACAGCCCGCTGTCATGCAGAGCTAGTGGAGGTACAATCTCTACAGTGGGAACTGGAACACCCAGGTAAGCCTGAAAAATAGCTCTTCCATGAAAAAAGTAGACACAGAAAATTTTCTCTGATTATCATATGTCTGCCTGGGTTTGCTTTTCAAGCTCACAAGTTCTGAAATTTTTAGTATGTGTCATTCTAAATCTCCTTCCTTTTGTCAGTGAAGACATTCATTTAATATATTTTCTATATGACTTCTCCTAAAGCCAGAAGAAGGACTACTAAAGCGTTGGTACATCTTCCTTGTAGTATATAAGATGGTACATATTGTAAATTAAAATGATACGTAAAAATATGTAATATAATGATTGTACTATGTTAACTAGTATATGTCATATATGAAATGATATGATGTAGTATGATGTGCTGTAATTCTTTATTTCCTCAACTGTCTTGGCCATGAGACCATGACCTATTTGATGGCAGGACAGTGACTTACTTATCTCTTTATCCTTAGGCCTAGGAGTAACTGCAAATTACTTAGAGCTCAGGGTGCATGTTTGATACAGGATCAAAATAACTGGTAAAAAAAAAAACAGAAAGAAAAGGATGAGGGAAAGCAAAGGCAAGAGAGAAATAAATAAAGGAACTCATTCTTTCACAAAGGAAAAACAGCACTATACTTCTTTTTAAAAATGTCTTCTGTATCTCGCAAACTCAGACTTTCTCCCTCTAACATCTCTGACACTCTTCCAATCAAATATCAAGAAAAAAAGTGAGAATGTAGGTTCCTCATCTTGACATCTTCTCAAAAAGGTTAAGAGTATCTTATGCATTTACTCATACACTAGAAGAGTGAGATAAGAAAAAGGAATAATTATACTTAAAGTTAAGTGTCACTATTCAAGTGTGCACAACATAAAGTATTGAGGGGGGAAAAGGGGGCAGTGAGATTACTGAATTTTGCCTAGAAAGATCAGGAAAGAGGAATCTTTGAGATGGGTTTCGAAAGTGAAATAAGAGGTATAGCCCAGGAGGAAAGAGTATTTCAGGGAAGATGATCCTAACCAGGGTGAATCCTAAAGCTTCCTAGCATTTGGATTTTGTATCACCGCTTGAGTTGTAGGGGGAAGAGTTTGAATATTTTTAGCAAAAGTTATACTTGTAAAGATGGCATTATTCCTTCAAAACCTTGGTCTTGAGGATTGATTTTGATGGAAGGTTTGACTCATAAACTAAGTGAGAGCTCATAGTTCAGATTGCTCATTTCACAGTTGGAAAATCTGAGGAGCAAGAGGCAAACAGAGTCATTAAAAATTATTCACAGCTAAATAGAGACAGGGTCAGAGTTGAACCAAGCTTCCTTTAAACCATTAAGAGAATAATAATTGGGTCAAACTCAATACCCTGGTGGGAATGCCCTATTCAATATAGTATATCTGTATATATGTCCTCTGTGGGGGCACCTAGGCCAGAAGTTTGAGGCCAGCCTGGTCAACATGGTGAAATGACATCTCTACTAAAAATACAAAAATTAGCTGGGTGTGGTGGTGGGCGCCTATAATTCCATCTACTTGGGAGGGTGAGTCATGAGAATCACTTGATCCAGGGAGGTGGAGGTTGCAGTGAGCTGAAATTAAGCCATTGCACTCCAGCCTGGGTGACAGAAGAAAACTCTGTCTAAAAAAAAAACCAAAAAATTCTTTTATTCTGCAAGTCCTCATCCTTAAATGGATTTAACAACAAAAGCCAATGTTCATCCATAACTCACAGACTTGTGAAGAGCTGATGAGACATTGTATGTACAGTTCCTACATGTCGTGGGTTAAATGATGGTGTCCAGAAACATAGATCTATGTCCTAATACTCAAAATCTGTGATTCTTACCTAATTTGGGAAAGGGTCTTTGCAGATGTAATTAAATTAAAGCTGTCAAGATGAAGAGATTATTCTAGATTATCTGAGTGGGCCCTCAATACAGTGACAAATGTCTTCATACATTGGCCAAAGCCAAGGAACACCTGGAAGCCACTGGAAGCTGGAAGAGACAAGGAACAGAATCTCCCCTACAGCTTCTGGAGGGAGTGTGGTCCTGCCGACACCTTGATTTCACACTTCTGTCCTCCAGGACCTGAGATAATAAATTTCTCTTGTTTTAAGGTATGGAATTTGTAGAAATTTGTTATGGTGGCCACTGGAAACTAAGACAGGAACTAGAAACTAGAATATAGTGTTAGAAAAATATACATAAGTTCTCATTTCCTTCTGGAAAGCTCATTCTGAAAACACAACTGTCATCTTCATTCTTTCCCTTTTGCTTTTTGTTTTTCAGCCAGGTAAAGATGGGGCATTTGCTCCATGAACTCTGTCCTGGACCTTTTTAGTTCTGATGCCTCTATTTAGGAGTAAATGGCAAGAATAATATCGAAATCTTAGTGAAAAACCCCTCCCAAGAATGGGGAGGTATAGGAAAGCAAGAGGGAAAAACCAGCATCAACATGTCTCCTTTCACTGAATTACATAAGGCAAGAGGAAGGTGTTTTGAACCCTGGCTGGCTGGTTCCACTCTGTGGCTAACTCACAATGTGATCACTGTGGAGTTGTTAACTCCTCCTTTTTAAGCCTCAGTTTTCTCAATAATGTGAATATTGGAAGCCATGTAATTTTGATGGGAAAAATAAAGAGGCAGCAAACTATTATCTACTCCAAAATGCATCTGGCTAATTCTACTCTACCATCTTTCTGAACTTTAAACATAAAGATGAGAAGTAATTCACCCAGTTTCATGGATATTTGTTCTGATATATATTCTACCATATCCCCCTCCTTGGGTAACAGTGTTGTGTTCATGACTCTGGCATCCAAGGCCCTGCACAGTCTCCTACTTTCTTACTATTTCAGTCCCTCACACATTATGTCTCAGTTTTCCACTTAATACTGTTTTTCTAGCCAGAGATGGAATCTTCAGAGACAAAACATCAAGTAACAGCAAAGACCTTGCTATAGGCCCATTGATATGGTTTGGCTGTGTCCCCACCCAAATCTCCTCTTGAATCGTAGTTCCCATAATCCCCACATATGATGGAAGGAATCGGTGGAAGGTAATTTTATCATGTGGATAGTTACCCTCCATGCTATTCTCACGTCAGTGGGTGAGTTCTCACAGGATCTGATGGCTTTTTAAGGTTTTTTTTCCTCTTTTACTCACTTCTCTTCCTGCCACCATGTGAAGAAGGACATGTTTGCTTCCCCTTCAGCCATGATGGTAAGTTTCCTGAGGCCTCCCCACCCATGCTGAACTGTAAGTCAATTAAACCTCCTTTCCTTTATAAATTACGCAGTCTCAAGTATGTCTTTATTAGCAGCATGATAACGAACTAATACACCCATCCTCGCTTTTGCCCAGACTCCCTGCACATCCCAAGCAACTGGGTGTGATCTTAACATCCAAGAAACAAAAGAGATGCTTGTGGGAAACTTAAGCTCTTAATCACAAACTATTAAAGTAAAAAATTCTATAGGGTGATCTCCCATTGTGTAGTTCAAATCTCATCCATTTGTATCATAAATGCCAGAGTGACATGAAAAATTACAGGATATCTTTCAGTTTTGCCAATATGGAAAACCAAGGCCCAGAGAGGAAAGAGATGCCCAGCTGCGCATTCCAAGCCAGTGGGAGAGGAAGGACTAGTATCCAAAATATCCTAAATCATGTACCCTGCAGTCTTTTTCAACAACATGACCTTTCAAATGTTCATTGGTGGGGTAGTTCAATGTAATGAAACGTGTAGAAAGGGAACAAAGGAAGGTTGCAAAGTTATAAAACCAGTCTAGCTGGCCAGCATTACAGCTGTCTTTGTGGAATAAGAGTGGAGAATAGAGAAGTTTGAATTACTGCTTAGCTGTATTCCACTAGTACAATTATTCTCAAAGGCAGGGGTAGGAAGCTGTATCCCTTAGGGAACATTGGCAATGTTGAAAAACATTTTGGATTGTCACAAAGTGGGGGTGGGGGGCGTTGCTACTGGCATCTAGTGGATAGATGCCAGGCATGCTGTAAGCATCCTGTGAGGTTCAGGACAGTCCTCCACAACAAAGAATTTTCCAGCCCAAAATGTCAATAATTCAACAGTTAAGACCACTGTACAGGTAGGATTTCTCTTTTACAAAGACAACTTCTAATGGGATCAATATTTTGATAACCTATCTCTGCCAGAAATTGGAAAACACTCAAGGGTTTGGAGCATAATTAATCTAGGCTTTCAGTTACACAGAGAGGTTCATTGTAGTAATCTCTACAGAAGTTAAAAAAAATGTTAGTAGTGATCATCTGAGAATATTTTTTTTTTAAAAAAATCTTCCCAGTACCTTTTTTTTCCTTTATTTCTTCTTCTGTTACTATATTCCTCTTTGCATATTAAATGGAAAGGGTTGTGACCAAGGCCTAAATAAGTTGAGTCACAACTCTTTCCATTTACTATGTACCCAACAATCAACCCAAGGTTAGAAAGGAGATTAAATAAGTCATATATATATATATATATATATATTAGTCATATATATATATATGTATATATATTTGCTGGCTTAGAATATATATATTTGCTGGCTTGGAATATGAATATATATATATATCTTTGCTGGTTTGGAATATGTGTGTATATACATATGTATATATGTGTACATACATATATATATATATACACACACACACACACACACATATATATAAGTATATATATATATTTGTTGGCTTGGAATCTTAAAGTAATATGAAGCAGGGTTTCTTGTGACATCTTCCTCACCACATGAAAAAAGGGCTATGTGGAGGAGAATGCAGCCATCAGAGATAACAGACAGGTATAAACTGTGTGTTCCAGTTACAGAGGCCATTAGTTTGAGTTCCCAATGTCCTAGTTCTTAAAGTTCTTCCTTCAAGTCTGTGAGCTACTCTGGAATCAAGCTGCAAGAGCCAACAGATTCTTGTTTTGGCATAAGCTGATTTGAGTTGGATTTTCGTCACTTGCAGTAGAAAGACTTCCAACTAATAAATTCACATTTATAGAGCATCTGAGAGTTAGCTAAGTGTTTTCACATTTGTGATCTTATTTGCGCCTCACAAAAAGCCTATGTTTTATCTATCCAGCAGGGATAGGAAACATTGTCTCATTGGCATGTACGAAAACTAAAACCCGCAGTGGCTGAGTTTAAATGACTGCCTCAACACCACTATCATGATGTTGAAAACTGTCCTACGGAATCTGTCCATAGGAAAAGAAGTATACGTTCTTACAGAGTAGCACTCTATAGCAGTAAGAGGTAGTAGAATAAAAATAACAGAATAATAGTTAACTCATTCAGAGTCCTTACTGTGCTCCATGCTATACCAAAGCGCTTTGTGTATACTAACTCATACATCCTCACAACAAACTTATAACAATAGGTACAATTATTCTCTCCATTTAACAGGTCAAGAAACAAAGGCATTTGAGTAAATGGCCCAAGGTCCTCCAGATAACTAATGACAGAACCAGGATTCAAATTAAAAGCCCTGATGCTTAACCACTGCACCATGCTTAACCACTGCACCATGCTCAGAGCAGCTATGTAATTTGACCCAACTCCTCCCAACATGTGCCTAGGACAGGTAAAACCAGGATCCTAATCCTGACCTAACTGACTTAAAGGTCTTCCTTCTAATATGGTACCCAGTAATTTCTCCCATTCTTGATAATGGCCTGCAATGCCAGGATTTACAACAAGATCTTCATACTCTAAGCTTAGTGATAATGTCATTTTTTTTTGAGACAGAGTCTCGCACTGATGCCCAGACTGGAGTGCAGTGGCACAACCTCTGCCTTCTGGGTTCAAGCGATTCTCATGCCTCAGCCTTCTGAGTATCTGGGATTACAGGCACCTACCACTATGCCTCGCTAATTCTTTGCAGTTTTAGTAGAGACGGGGTTTCACTGTGTTGGCCATGCTGGTCTTGAACTCCTGAACTCGTGATCCAGTCACCTTGGCTTCCTAAATGCTGAGATTACAGGTGTAAGCCATCATGCTCAGCAATGTCTTCTTATATACTCACTTGATACATATTTAGTGAATACTTATTATATGTCAAGCACTTTGAAAAGCTCTCTGGAACGAAGAATGGTGATGATACCCATTGAGACTCATTGAATTACAAATCTATTCTTATCCTTGAAGAAGATGAGATTCAGACTTTGGAGATTTAGGAACTTTGGAAGAAGAACCATCTGCATTTTATTTGGGAAGGATAAGTTTCCTTTGCCAACCTCAGAAGCCAAGTTAAAAATATGCTAGTTCACAGTTCATAACAAAAGTTGGATCTGTCATATACAAATCCCTTTTGTTCCAAGAACACATGTGGTAAGGATGGTCAGGACTTGTTTATTTCATGGCTTACTAGTAGTAAATGTGGGCTGAGTGTTTTTGCTCTGTCCCCTTCATGTCCTGCCACTGAAAAAATAAATAAAAAGGAAGCTTTGAGTCCAAAATAGATGGCTTTTACAGAGATGAAAAAATGATTTATCATTATTTTAGAAAAGAAGTACAAAATATTTAACAGTAAAATTCATTTTACAACCTTTGGAAATATGATATGGGATAAATAAACATAAAGATTATTTGAAAAGCTTTCACAAATTTCAAAATTCTTTCTGAATCTCCTTTACTTCTCCAGACTTTTGAATTTGTTGATGTGTATTCTCAAGAAGGATATATCCACCCCAGGACCTTCACACTGTAACCTGTTACCTTGATATGAAGACTGAACAGAAAGAATATTACACATGGACACATATAAAGCTCAAAGGCCAGTCCTAAAGGGTAGAAAAATTTCTGAAGCTCAAGATGACTAACAGAGCATCTTTGCCTCAGAAGGGAGAAATGATCAATTTTAGAAAGAAGTTTGCTTGTTTGTTTCTTTATAAATTAATGTAAAAATGGTGCTCATGAAAAGAGTTTGATTAAAGCAACCCCTTGAGTTCATTGGGCAAATTGATCTTTCCCTGAAAACTAGATATTATTTAGTTTAAATAAATAAAGGAGATGAGTCCACTGAGGCTCAGAGGATAAAATGGGTTACCCAGGGTCAAAAAGGAGTAATTGGTAGATTTGGGAGGATAGTTTTCTACATTCTCAAGGCACCTCAAACTCATCCTTTCTAAAGCCTAACATAGTATCTTTCCCCCCAAGTGGAACCTTCTTTTGTGTTCCTTGTTTTGGTGTTGGCAATCTCGTACACCAGTCATCATGGCTACATTCACCATCATCCAATATGTCTTACCTCCCTGTTTCACTCAGTTAGCGACTTCCACAGACCCTAGTTCCATACTCTGTGGTGACCTCCAGTAGTCCTGGCCTTCCACGCCTGCCTAGGTTATTGTCAATGCCACCAATCTGGTCTCTCTCCTATCAACTTTTTCCTTCCTTTATGCAGCCACCAGAACAGAATAAAACATAAATTCTACAGTGGCACTCACCTTCTGTGAGCCCTTTAATATCTCCACACCGCCACAGAATAAAGCATAAGCTTCTTGGCTAAACACACGAGACCCTCTTCCTTCTAGTCCTGCCTCACCTCCTCCATGTCTCTCTTCTCACTCTCTCCACTTTGCTACCCTTCAGAATCACAAATTGCTTGTAGTGTCCTCAGGTACTGGGGTGTATCTCACCTCTGTGTGCTTGCTCAGATGGTTCCTCCATTTGGATTGCAGTACCCTCTGCTCTTCCTCCACATGGTTGACTCCTCCTCATTCCATAAGACTCAGCTTGCTCATCTTTTTCTGTTGTTGTGTTTTTGTTTCCTGAAAGCTTTTCCTGAAGCCCTAAAATCCCCTCCTTGAGGGTCTAATACCTGCCTGTGGTTGTCTAAGTTTACCATGCTGGTTACCCTGATCTCTTTATGCATCTATCTCCTCATCCAGAATGTTAGCAAAGGCAGCAATGATCCTGCTCTACAACAAACAGACAAATTCTAACAGAATAAACCCACAGGTAAAATCTCTCCTGTGTTTGAAGCAAACAATGACAAGTCATGATTTATGTGAATGAAAAAATGAAAAATAGAATAAAAGGAACATCTCATATTCTAGCACTTACTTTACGTATGCCTTTCCTAAAGTCCTTTAAAGAGAAAAAAGGCTTGCCAAGATGAATCTCCTTGGATCTTACATTTTTCTGAATCTCGTTACCTGCCATTCCTCAACGAGGAGCTATTATATATAAAATGTCAAATTCATTTTACAAGGTCCTTTATTTTTTACCCTTTCTGGTTTCAACTTTCTATTGTCTTCGAAATAAAATGGAAACTACTTAGCCAGGCATTCAGGAATCTGCATAGTCTAATGCAAGGCTAACTTTCCAGTCTTATAATCCACCACTCTCTCCCTAGGAACACCCCTGTCTTATTCCAGCCTGGTGCTTTTGTTCCCAATTTTCTCTTCATTTTCTCTCTCAGACACACGAAAATGATAGATAAGTACAGGGGTAAAGCTAAAGTGGGGAAGTCAGTCCATAGTTGAAATTCATCTGATGATAGTATCACTCTTGCCTTTCTATAGGAACAGAGAAAAAAATATCCTCCGAGTAGCATTGTTCAGATGTTTCTCATTGTTCTTACTGTGAAATCTATTATACGGCTCAGGGAGGATTTATATGGTCTCTTTTCTCCATATGCATAAGAGCACAGTACCCACTCTCACTTGAAGAAAGAGAACTAAGATTCTTCTGTCCCACTGTGTGTCAGATGTAGCACAGAGCTTGTGTTATTTAATCCTCCTAACAATCTTCAGAGGCAGATATTAGCCCTCTATTAAAGTAGAGGAAACTAAGGATCAGAGGAACTAAGTAGATAAACATTGTCATATTAAATTAAAGTCAGGATTTAAATATGATTAATTGAATCCCCAAAACCTGTTTCCCCCAATATTGAATCAATGAAGTTGTAGATATTTAAAAGCTCTTGAATAATCTAAAGTTTCACGTAGCCACAAAATTTTACTGTCACTATTATTACAAGTCCTCTTTATATAGTAGGATTCTAGGAAAAGAACATTATCATTATTTTAAAAAATCTAGGAGACTGGGAACAGCGGCTCATGCGTGTAATCCCAGAAGTTTGGGAGGCTGAGGTGGGTGGATCACAAGGTCAAGAGATCAAGACCATTCTGGCCAACATGGTGAAACCCCGTCTCTACTAAAAACACAAAAATTAGCTTCGCATGATGGTGTGCACCTGTAGTCCCAGCTACTAGGGAGGCTGAGGCAGGAGAATCGCTCGAACCTGGGAGGCAGTGGTTGCACTGAGCTGAGATCATGCCACTGCACTCCAGCCTGACAACAGAGCGAGATTTTGTCTGAAAAAAAAAAAAAAAAAAAAATCCAGGAGCATAGACCAAGCATCAGAATTAAGGGATGAGCAAAAGCAGTGAAAAATGAAAAAAAAAAAAGGCATTGAGTCTGGTGATGGGATATATTGACATGGTGTTCTCTTCCCAAGGAAGAAACAACACATGGAGCAATGCAATCTGGAGGAATCGGGTGTGGTTGCACACAGCCAGGGGGTTGGCAGGGAGGCCTGACGGAGCAGCGGGCTTTATAGCAAATTGCTGTTCCCAAGTATCTGAGCCATGGGGGCATCAGGCCCAAAAGATGTTCTTGGAACCAGGGCCTACAGGAGGAGACAGAAGTAAGTAAAAATTACAATAAATCATGGGCTCCATGTGTCGGGACTCACAGGAATGCTTTGACTTTGGAGGCACTTTTTACACTGGCACCAGGGCTTTTCCACAGAAGTCATATCCCAAGCTGTAATTTCTTACTCGAGAGAAATTGGGAATCATGTTGGAAATAGGTTACAAAACAAGGAGACTGTATTTTACCACATTGCCTTGGAGGCCAAGTCTACTTAATTTTTTTTTTTTACCTGGAAGAGCATATGTCTGTTATTTACACACTGAGTCTCTCAGCTTCAAAGTTCCCCATCCTCATCCATAGTCAGTGACTCTGAAGCTGAGATTCTGAAAACTACACTTCCCAGACTCCCCAGCAGCCCACTTCCCATTCGAGCCCTGCAACAGGGGGCACTGACGGGAGACTAGAAGCTGGCAGGATGAAGAGGACTCTTTTCCTATTTCAGATCCTGTTAGATGCTTCCAGAGGAAAAGACAGCCATGGTTCCACTCTCTAGCTTCCTTCTGCACTCCCAGTACCTGCTGCAGGATTCCTCATTAGAGACCAACATGAGCTGGCCCCCCAGGTCTAAGCTCAACTGTTCAGTTCTCATCTCACAGTTCTGAGCACTGGCAAGAGTATACCCTCCCTGAGGCCTGAGTTCCAACCTTTGGGCATTCTTTATGATGTCTAAGCCTGGCCACGGGGTGCCTCCCACTCAATAGGCACCTTCTGGAAGTGTGAGGCTCAGCCATGCAGGGTTCCTCCTCCACCCTTGTGTAAGTTCTCATAATACCACCATTCTCTCCTTGTTCTCCCTGCCTGACAGAAGCAGCCACTTCCTGCAGTTACTAATGTCTGGATTACCTCAGCATCCCCTGTTGGCTACATCAACTTTCTAAAATACATGTGCTCTATTCCCCATATTAAATCCCCTCTATTTGAAATTTCTGATTTGCTTTCCTTGTTTCTGACTAGAACCTGCTGGAACAGGGCATTCATATCTTTAGTTCAGTCCTGTCAAATCTCTTACAAGGATAATTACACAGAAATAATATTTTAGCTCCTAAAAAAAGAAAACTATCCTATTAAGTTGCTATCTCCATCAACAACAAGAGAGAATATACTAACTCTACAGGCATGAAAGTTCTGATTCTTCATTCACTGCTGAATGAATGCAGTCTGGGCCTCAGCAAGATAATGTCTTAGGCTCTAGGGACAAAACTTGGAATAAGATATGATCTCTACCTCCTGCCCAGGGGAGACTATAATTATGGGAGAAGAGGTCAATTATAATGCCATGGTGGAAGAATCTATTAGAGCAACTAGAAGCCAAAAAAGGGACAAAGGAGGAAGCCTGAAAAAGTTGCAGAGAAGGTGTCCCCTTATCTAAGTCCAGAAGAATGTATCAGTCTTATTGTTGTTCTTGTTTTTGTTATTGTTGTTCAATTGCAAGGAGCAGAAACCAACTTTGGATAACCTGGAAAAAAAAAGGCATATGTTGGGAGCTTATAAACAAGCTCTGAGGATTAGGAGAAAGTATCGAAAAAGGAGACTTGAAATAGATGGAAAAGAGGTAACACTAGAGGGTGTTGGAGGCAAAAATGGCCTGATAGCTGGACCCAGACAGCCTGCTGCAATGAATGAATCCATACATTTTATGCATTTTTCTGGGAAAAAGCCCTGTTGGCCTAGTGTGGGTCAATGCCCATTCAATGACTGTACCAAATGGGTTAGATGAAGGATCAGCAGGGTATCCCTCCCAACAATGGGGGGAGACAAAATTCCCCAAAGAGAAATTAGGATCCTCCGGAAAGGAGGAATAGATGATACCAAAATGGGCGGGTGGCGGGACGAGGCATGGAACATGCTAACAGCCTTGGGAGAAATAAAACAGAAAGGCATTCACTGCAAAAGTGAGTGAGAATTTTCTAATTGGAGACCAAAGAGGCTGGGCATTCCAGGCAGGGAGAGAGCAGCATGAATGAAGGTTTTGTGGTGAGAAAGACATAATAAAGCTGTAAAGTGGAGGTGAGACTGCAGAGATAAGCAGGGACCAGAGAATGAAAGGTCATGGGAACTTGACAGCTGCAAGACACAAGGCAGCATCCTCAGCAGTCCACCAGCCTCTTGGAATTGTTGCAAGTATGCATTTTGGCCTTTTTTTGAGCAAAACATCTTCAACATTGTAACCTTAACAAGAACATTTTCAGTTGAACGGAGCAGACAGAGCCTGATTGGGGTGGGCTAGGGAAAGAAAGGAGGTAGGCCAAAGAGAGAAGATGCTGTATTGTTAAGTACTACATTACTGGCACAAACTAAGGTTATGTAGGAGTTCAGGAAGCACAAGTTCAGTGGAAGCACTAAAGCGAGGATGCAGCACTGAAGAGAATGGGAACAGTACACCCCTCGTAGAAAAAGAGCTATTGGCGTTCTATTTGTCAGACACAGGCAGTCCAGCCTCAACAGAAAAGTTTCCCAAAGTCTTTTAAAAATAAAACGTAAGTCTTCAAATTCTATCAACTTTAGACTTTTCTAGGACAATGAGGGTTTTTTTTTTCTTTTCTGTGTCTCGTCTAATATTAAATAGATAGTCAAACAGGCTTTGGAATAAATTGATTAACCAGTCAAATGATAAACTTACTACAGATTGCTTATAATGTATTTGTAGTTATTTTAAATTATGAAAACAAGACATGACATAAAGACATATGTATTTGAACTAATGTAAGATATTTTAATGATGATACTGCAACTTGCTTTTCCTACTTACTGTACTGTGGACACATTTCTCTGTCTTTTCATATAGCTTTAAAATAGCAAGATTAAAAAGTCAGCTGGGCCCACTGGCTTACACTTGTAATCCAAGCACTTTGGGAGGTCAAGGTGGAAGGATCACTTGAGCCCAGGAGTTCAAAAGCAGGGAAGGTGAAGGTTACAGTGAGCCATGGTCATGCCACTGCACTCCAGCCTGGGAGACAGAGCAAGAGCCTTCTCAAGAAAAAAATAATAAATTGAGAGAGAGAGAGAAAGAGGGAGGGAGAGAGAGAGAGAGGGAGTAAGAAAGGTCTTAAAATTACAATGCATATCACTACATATTTGAACCACTTAATGGCTCAGTAAATCAGTGTTGAAAGAGGTAAAATGACTTTCCCAAGTTTATGCCGTGACCTGGTCACAAGAGTAAGTCCTCCGGTCGGGTGTCCTGAGTTCCCCCCAAGTTCTCTGACATCTTTCCCCATCAACAATGGAAAAGAAAGCATGACTACATGTAACTATCCAAGGGCAAGACTCCGTGGAAGGTGAGCAAGCTCCTTCCACTGTGAGGAAGAGTGCTCACTAAGGCAGCAGTTTTCACACTAAGTATTTAGAGCACTGACAGGAAGACAAAGCTGCTGGTTTATCTGGAACAGTTCAGCTTTAACTTGTCTTTAAGATGCAGGACTTTCATTTGCCCACATATTTTTGACTACTGTTCCTCTTCCTGAAATCTATTAGCAACTTATGAGGATGCTAAGAGATGGTGGTAGGTGAGTCAGCAGAGGTCAAGCAGGGTGTCAAGCAGCAAAGGGAACTACCTGACCCAGCTGGTTCCTGCTGAGACTGGAGAATATGAAGATCAGACACAAGCCCTGGCAGTTACCTAAATGCCAGAGAGGAAAGAACCTGGCACCAGTACACTCAGAAATGCATCCAATACCCTTTCTTTCAACAAACAAATCACCAGCCAACTATGAATGCCCCTCCACTTATTTCCCTTATCTGTGGGCAGAAAACTCTGCTGGGGTCAGATGTGGGTGACCTTCTAAAAGGGGCAGACAAATTGGGGCTTGGCCAGGGGTGACACTGGCTTCAATCAACCACTTCTTAATGGGTACCTGGAACAAGAGTATCAGGTTGTTCTTACTTGTGAGGCTGGACTGCTGAATGTAGCTCCCTTTCTGAGGGGCCAGAAGGGGAGCTATTAATTTGAGAATGGCTAATAAAATTCTTAGGGGAGCGCTGCTGTTCATTCCCTCCCATGCAGAGTACAGCGTGGTATAGTGGAAAGAGCAGAAATTGTAGAGCTAGGACACTATTCCTATTTTCTAGCTCGACCAGATAATTATCTTCTCTCAGCCTCAATTCCTACATCTATAAAACGGAGTCAGCATTTACTTCTATTATGGGCTTTTGTGAGAATATGAGAAGAATATTTGCATAAAACACCAACTCTTAGCAGGCACTTGATTAATAGTTCTCCATTCTCCTCCTTGAGAGCATTAACATAGAGGCCAGTACAGGGACTACCTAGAAAGCATGTCATATTTTTAGCAAGAGGATAAATAATTTATTTGGAGTTTGTAAAGTTGCTCAAATGCTCACAACTGAGCTAAGCATCAGTAATGTAACAACGTTCAGGTTAAAGTTTTTGCTCCTGAAAAGAACATCATCAAGGGGAAAAAAAGAGAAGTTGAGAGGAAATAAGACTTCAGCATTATTAGTCTTACCTAGATCTGGAAAGTAGGGCTTTCAATGGCTCAGCAAATCCATGTTGAAAGAGGTGAAATAATTTTCCCAAGGTCATGCAACAAGTTGGTAGCACGAGTAACTCTGGGATTCCATATCCCCCTCGATAGGGTTTCTCAGAGAAGCCACAAAGTATTCAGGGCTGGGAGAGACAAGAGTGATTATTATCTCATTCAGGCCTATTATTTTACAGGTGAAATGAGTCTCCCCATCCCCATTATCCATATGGCTGCTAAGGGAACACAGGTGAGGATCATCTAGCTCATCCTCCAGGGTCAGTTAAGGCTTCCTGGAGGAAGTGCTGTTTAAATGGCAGCTAAAAGATACATGTAAGTTATCTATATGAAAGTAAGGAAAAGCTGAGTAGTAGATATTCAAGCATTTGTTCATTAATTCATTCAACAAACAAGTTCTAAGTATCTAGTATGTTCTAGGAACCATTTGAGACACTGGGGGTAAAGTTTTGAATGAGACAGATAAGATCTTTGATCTTATAGGGTCAACTTTTCAGGCAGTTGATCAAAAATAAATGACTAACAAAATATCAACAAGTTATTTATGCCATGAAGAAAATAAAGCAGACCTCAGGGGAAAGAAGCTACTTGAGATTCTGTGGCCAAAAAAAGACTTCTCTAAGGAAGTTCCATTTCAGTTGAAACCTGAAAGGAAAACAAGCCAGCCAGGCAGTGGTGGGGACCAATAGCCAGCAGACAGAGAGAAGTGTTAGCGTGAAGTTCTGACATTCAGGGCAGGTGTGGCAGGTTCTTGGCACAAAAAGAAGGTGACTATGGCTGTTAAAAGGAGGCCAAGGAGAACATAAAACTGTGGGAAGAAGGCAGGCAGGGCCAGCTCCCATAAGGTCACGTAGGGAGGGTGAGTTGTTTGAATTTTCTTTTAACTATGATGTGGAGCCATTGGAGGTTTAGCAGGGGAGGGTTGTGGTCAGATTTACATATTTAAAAATCACTCATGTTCTTGTGAAAGCATAAACCAAGCAATATTTGCAAAGGCTCCAGATGAGAGAGGACATAATCTATGTGAAGAGAAAGGGAAGGAAGGTAGGTAGGAAGGAAGGAAGAAATAAAGAAAAAAGAAAAGAAAGAAGGGATGGAAGAAAGGAAAGGAGAGGAGAGGAGAGAAGGTGAGAAGTGAGGGGAGGCGAGGGAAGGGATGGGAGAGGAAGGGCAGAAAAGGGAAAGAAGGAGTAAAGAAGAAAAGAAGGAAGGAAGGAGAAAAGAAGGAAGGAAGGAAGGAAGGAAAGAAGGAAGGAAGATCCTGAAGATGTTGGCTGCCCTCTGCCTGAAGGGACTTGGGTGCAGTGGCAAGGATTTCAACTTCAACCCAATGGCAATGGATGCTATGGAAGATTTTACAGAAGGAAGTTAGAGTTCTGCTTTAGAAGCACACCAGTGACAGAAATAGCTCCAGAAACTAGAGTGTGACTGAAACCTTCCTCCCTCAGGGGCCACAGCTCTCTTGTACAAGTAACATGTGTATACACAGAGGTGAGCATAGGTGAGCATGAGTGAGCAGAGGAGGGGCTCTGCACTCAAAAGAGAGGGAAACTGGATGTACACAGCTACAGAAAAGTAAAAAAAAAAAAAAAAAAAAACCCACAGCAGTACCCTGGAGGCAGTGTATAGACCTCTCAAGGCTCTCCTAAGGCCATGGCTGTTCTGGGATTCTACATTCCCTTCAATAGGGTTTCTTGGAGAAGCCACAGAGTGTTCAGGGCTGGGAGAGACCAGAGTGATTATTATCTCCTCCAGGCCTATCATTTTACAGATGAAATTAGTCTTCCCATTCCCATCAGCCATATGGCTCTGAGGTTAGTTTCTCCAAGGCTCAGCCACAAAGGCTGGCTTTTCATTAAAGTCCAGAGATACTGCTTAAAATGACTGTCTCTGTCCGCACCACAAATAATCTGCTTTTGTCCCTCAGTCTGAAATGCTGTGGCTTATGTAATTGATGTCCCATGGTAGGGCTCGCTCCTGCAGCAAGCTAGTCACCCAGAGCCTGGGTGGATGGGTCTCTGCCTGCCTCGCCATGGTGCAGTGGAGGAGGGTCTGCCTGCGTGCGTGAAGTCACATCCCTTTTTCAAGAAGAAGTCCAGCTTGGGAAAAATCTCATGTCCCAGAGATGCAATTTCCTTCAATAGCTCTGGCTCAATTCACTGCTGCTGGTATTTATTTGAACAAAATCTGTGGAGCATTGTGTTCACACCTTTTTATAGCAAATGCTGTCTCTTTGTCATCTGTAGAACATTAAAAGGGTACCTACGAAGTGCTAACCACTCTGCTTGTCACTAAAGTCATGACAATAAAGATATAGCCTCAAATAGGAATATTGTGATTTAGTAATTTTAGTGAAATTAGAAAAACATAGAATAAATATTAAAATTCTAAAATACATGAGTATTACCTCAACTTTTCCTCAGAGATTCACAACATTTTGTAACTAACTTTATACTATCTGAGAGAGTAATTATAATTTTGGCTCCTAAAGAACGGGAACTTTGATACACAGAATTCTCAAGCAGTGAAAACTTTACTTTTGGTTATTAGTATGTATCTTAAATGCTCAGTGATTGCTGTTGTTATGACATATATGGCAGATCTGACAAAGGCGACTGCAATGGGAAATTAAGCTTATGCACAGGAATAATGGTTATGTCCCTGATCTCATGTTAAGCATCACTATAAGCCCAATTTTATTAATAAAGGGACTGAAGTCCAAAGAATCAAAGACCTAACAAGCTCAATCAAGCAGTCATTTCCATCATTCTGAATATTGTTATTACCATTATTGTTAACATAATAGTTAATTACTGTATATTATTATATTAGTAGTAGCTATGCATTTATTTATTTATTACATAAGCATTCACCTAACATCCTTTATGTACAAAACTGTGAATAAGACACAGTTCCTGCCATTAGGGAGCTCCCAGCTTCATAAATAAAAAATTCATTCATTCATTGACAAACATTGGCTTGTTTTACATTTTGGCTATTACAGGTAATGCTATGTGACAAACATTTATATACAAGTTTACGTGTGGACATATGTTTTTTTATATAATGGAATATTACTCAACTATAAAAGAAGCCCAAAGTACTGATACATTCTGCAACATGAATGAACCTTTAAAACATCATGGTAAGTGAAAGAAGCCAGATACAAATGAACACATATTCTGTGATTCCATTATACTTATGTAAAATATCCAGAATAGGCAACACTCATAGAGACAGAAAGTGACTTATTAGCTTGTCAAGGGCTTAGAGGAGGTACTATGGGAGTGAGTGCTAATGGGTACTAAATTTTCTTTTGGGGTAACAAATATTCCAGACTTAGATGGCAGTGATGATTGAATAGCTTTTTGAATATACTGAAAATCATTGAATTGTATGCTTTAAAAAGAAGATGTTGATAGTGTATAAATTGTATCACAACAAAAACATGTTAAAATTTTTAAAACATGATAAGTGTCATGGTAGAAAAGCTGTGGGATGCTACTGGCTATAAATTCAACTTTCATCTTATTGACAGCCTATTATGTGTTTATGTGTTTTATGTGGTTCTAAATGATTTATTTTATTTCATGTAATCTTCACAATAGCACTCACTCATTAATTCATTCTTAAGCAATTATTGGGGTTGTTGGTGAGAACTGATGTGTCAGGCACTGATCCAGGCACTGGGTATATCACTCTTAACATAAACCAAGGTCTCTGCCCTAATGGAGCCTCTATTCTACTAAGGAAGAGGTGACAGACTGAGGGTGTAATGAAGAAAAATGAAATCGAATCAGGGCTCACAAGGTGAAGAAGGCTGGGGAGGTGAGGAGTCTTATGTTTTATGAGTTGGTCAAGGAAATCATCTCTGAGGATTAATATAGGAGCAAAGACTTTAATGAAACAAGCTAATTAGCCATGTGAAGGTCTATAATATGAATGTTCCAACAGAAAGAATGATAAAGTTCAGGGATGAGGGTGAGTCTAGCATATTTGAGTAACAGCAAGGAAGTCTCCACGTTTAGAGCAGGGAAGGCAAGGAGAGAGTGGCAGAAGGTAAGCTCAGAAAGAGGGACCAGGTCAGATGCTGTTTGGGGGCTTATAAGATGTGGTCATGGCTTGGGATTCCACCCTACTTTTGAAGGAATTCCATTAAAGGGCTGAGAGTGGTATTATGACTTGCTTCATGTTTTCAAAGGATTACTCTTAGGACACTGGGGAGAAGACCACAGGGAAGTAAGAAGATGATATCAATTGGGTAAAATGTCTGTGGTTTAAGAATTATACAAAAATGGCTTGACTTGGGGTGATAGGAAAGTGACAGGAGATAGTTCTGGATAGGGTGTGATGGGAGAGCTGATGGGTCTTATCTATAAAGTGGATATGCAAAGTGGAGAAAGTGAGCAACCAGATTATTAGTGCCATGTCCTATTAAGGGAAAAACTAGGGAAGAAGTAAGTTTGGGGTGGTATAAATGAGAAAGTTTGTTTTGTGTAGGTCGACCTCTTACAAACATCCAAGTGGGATGAAGAGATACAGATACAGGTGTGGAGCTCAGAGAAGACACACATGCTAGAGAATAAATTTGGAACTCAGCAACATATAGGTAATATTTAAAGCCATGGGACTGGATGGAAATACCTAAGAAACCAGAGAGAAGAGAATAAAGAAGAGGGAAAGGAGTAGAAAAGAATGGGAAAGGAGGATCAAACCCTTGGAAACTCTGTGATTCAGTGCTCAAGCAGGAGACAGAAAACCAGGAAAGGAGATTTAGAAGGAAATATTGGAATATCAGGTATGATGGTTAATACTGAGTGACAACTTGATTGGATTGAAGGGTGCAAAGTATTGTTCCTGGGTATGTCTATGAGGGTGTTGCCAAAGGAGATTAACATTTGAGTCAGTAGACTGGGAGAGACAGACCCACCCTCAATCTGGGTGGGCACCATCTAATCAGCTGCCAGTGTGGCTAGAATAAAGCAGGCAGGAGACGATGGAAGAGCAGACCTGCTGAGCCGTCCAGGCTTCATCTTTCTCCCATGCTGGATGCTTCCTGTCCTCAAACATCAGACTCCAAGTTCAGCTTTTGGACTCTTGGACTTATACCAGTGGTTTGCCAAGGGCTCTCAGGCCTTTGACCACAGACTGAAAGCTGTACATTGGCTTCCCTACTTTTGAGGTCTTGGAATTGATCCACCACTGGCTTCCTTGCTCCTCAACTTGCAGACACCCTATCGTGGGAGTTTACCTTGTGATTATATGAGTCAATTCTTCTAATAAACTCCTTTTCATAAATACATACATTCTATCAGTTCTGTCCCTCTAGAGAATCCTAATACGCCAGGAGAGAATAAGGAAGGAGTGGTATCCCTAAAACAAAATTAAGATAGTGTTTCAAAAAGAAATCTATGGTTAATATGACCAAATGGTCCTTAGAGGTTGAATAAGTGAAGATAAAAAATTGATCATTGAATTTGTCACTGTAGAGGTCAACTATAAGAGTGAGAGGTGGGATAAGGGTATGGGAGTTTGAAAACAGAGGAAAAAATGTGACAAAGTCATGCCAGAAAATTAGAGCAGAGATTATTTGGGGAAATGTAGAGGAAATGCCTGAAGATGCTGAGGGTACGCTTCAGATGTTTGTCTTATATTTAGTGAGATCTTCAGCAACATTGCGTTTTTATCCTACAATGCTCCTAAGCAAACAAAATTTCTATGTAACAAAAGGAGATGAACAGAGGTAGAAAGCTGGAAATAAAAATCTTGAAAACGCACTGTTACCAGTAATGACAAAATTCAAGGTTTAACTATATGAGTAGATGTTTTAAAGGTCACTATGATGACAGAAGTAGTCTTGAAAAGAAAGGTAGTAATGTAGGAGCTGAACCGTTCAATCCATCTGGAGAAGGAACTTGGGAGATGGCTGATGACCAAAACAAGAGTGAGTCACAGGAAGAATAGCCTGATGGTATACTTTTCAATGTAGTTATTAATTTTTGAGAAAGGAGAGGATTGTTAGGAAATGGTAAAGAAAACACTTACCTTAAGGGAACCAGGGATATGGAAAGAAAACCCACCATTTGAGAGGGCTGCAGTATGCCTTAGAACCTCTGGTCTACTATTTTTCACTTCAGAAAGGAAAGATAAAGAGAAAGATCAAAGGGTGGAGTTTGAGGACATAGATGAGAGACGATGAGTTTGAGAGGGCAAAGTAAGAAAATGGGAGAGATGAGGAAAAAGTGGAAAGTAGTTCAATTTAGGAGCTACACAGAGCCACCTAGGGATGAATCTGGGTGATAACGAATGGCTCACATTCTCTATTTATTGTAGCAATGGATTAAAATGGGAATGTAAGTTTGGAGGGATTGATTTCCTGGTCTTTGGTGTAAAGGTGGGTAATTCTAATTTTAGCCACCCTTTTGGGACTGGTCCCTTAGGTTACTTGCCTGATGGTGTTAAGAGCGTCGCTAAGGCAGTGAATAGAGACCTTGTTTTTACAAAGAGAACATGGAATTCTGCTGCCCTTTCAATTCCACTGTGGCAGTGCCTGATCCCGAGTCCTGCCAAGTGCATGTGAGTTCAAGAAGCCTTCTTAACAGACTGCACAGGACGGTGTGACGGCAGGAAGAAAGCACTGGTCTTAACAAGAGCCCTGACAGCCAGGGTTGTTAAAACCATTTCACAGATAAAGAAACTGAGACCCTCAAATGTTTAATAAGGTCAGACAGTTAGTATGGGTTGCAACTGGTCTCTCTGATTCAAACTCCACGGCTTATCAAAGTGATCAGCTATTCACTTCGATTCCACAAATGGCTGAGATTGCAACTGCCGGCCCCAAACCTGACAGGCTCCCCATTCTACTCTCCCAGAAGCACCATTTTCGTTCTTCTTTTCCCCAAGAACGCTGGGCAGTCTCCTGTTGCCATGGCAAACTGTGGGCCATGTAGCCACCCTGACAAAGGGCTACTGTGCCCTCTGACTAAATCCACTCACAATGTCTGATTACCACATGCAAACCCAGCTTGGACAGCCTCCCTGAAAATCAGTGGGCTGTTTTCATGAGTGAAGCTTTCTTTTCCCCTTCTAATTTAGCATTTTTTTTCTATTACCAAAAACGGACAGATTTCCATATTCCGGTTCTCACCAACACTCACTCAGAGACTACACATTCCTGAGATCAGTTCACTCTCTATACAGCAGTTTTCCTGGCCACATAGCACCAGCCTTCCTCATCCTCCCTATCCCCTTTCTGTGGCTTAGGGAACATATAAAGGTGGCCTGACTTGGGTGATAGGAAAGTAACTGAAGTGAGTAAGAAATAATCGGGTTATGGTTTGAAGGTAGAGCCGACAGGTCCTTTGACAGAGTGGTTGTGGGAATTGAGGCAGGTGAGTGGCAGGGTAAGATGGCAGGGTAGAGGAGGGGTAAATTTGGGGTGTAGACATTAAAGCAGTGTTTTATACAGGTTAAGTTTGTCTCACTTATTGAGCATCCAACTGGAAATGTACAATGGATACTCCAGTTGTCTGGAGCTCAGCACATCTTGTGAATATAAGACAGCCATTCTCAACCTCAGCAAGATTAACAATTTGGACTAGATAATTATTAGCTGTGGGTAACGTCTCTGCACATTGTGAAATGTTTGGCAACATCCCTGCCCTCCACCCATTAAATGCCAGTCACACCATTTCCTCTCCCAGAATGTCATAACCAAAAAGGTCTTTGAACATTGCCAAATGTCCCTTGGTGGCAAAATCACCCCCAGTAGAGAATCACAGAGTTAGTGATAACCATTGTTATCCATTTGCTATAGATGCTCATGCACCTATTTCTATGTAGTTACTGGTTCATAAATTTAGCAATAGAACATGTTTTTCTCCTTTTTTCCATACTTAGTTATGTGTATCAATTTGTAATTTGCTTACTTCACACAGGATATCTAAACATGCTAATACATAGGAAGTTGCCATTTTTTAAAAAAAATACGGTATACTATTCTGTAGTTTAGATATATTCTATTTACGTAAATCTATATTATTGGTTCTTTAGTTTGTTTGCAGTTGTTGTTGTTTTGGTACTGTAAATAACATTGCAATGAAGGTCTTAACACATATGTCCTTGTCTTTATTTCTCAGAAAAAAAAATGAAATTGTTGGTCACAGAGTATATGCATTTATAAACTTCATAAGTTGCCTCAGGTAGATAGTTTATAAAAATAACTGCTATAATTTCCTCCCTATATCCAGGTTCCTTTGCTATTTGACTTTATAGCTCCTCTATCTTTTGAGTTTGGACTGACTTTGTGACTGACTTACGTCAATAGAATGCAACACAGCACAGAGTCAGGAACATGGGGCTGCTTTAGGCATCATCGTTGCAGTCCTGACCTTAGGGACAGTCAGGTATATAGGAGATGAAGCAGCGGGGAAGAGAATAGGGGGAGCAAGGAGATTAAAATGCTTCACAGAAGAAGCCAGATCTTGCAGGTTGGGTGGCAGAATGCCTGTTGACCCCCAACCATAACAGGAACCTTCGGTTTCATCTTCTTCCAGATCAGAGCTGATTAATCCCAAAAACTCTGGCTCTCCTCCCCATGGATAGACCATGGGGAAGGTTGTCAGATACAAACACTTGCTAATGCAGTGAGGTGAACAAGGACAATGTAATTTATTAATTTCCCATGAAAGAGTTGAGCTCTGTGCCAATCTATCAGTCCAGAAAGTAGGGGGTCCATAGAAAGTATGATTTTTTTTTTCAGAACATAAATTCTATCTGACATAAGTGGCTTAGGAAAGAATTATAAGGACACATTTCTTTGGGATAAAGAATATTGAAGGCAGTTGGTTTTGGCTTTGGGTCAAATCAGAGGGCTGGGTGCAATGTCTTGAGAAGTTTGGGAAACAAATTTGGAAGCTTCATCCTTCCCTCTCCCTCCTGTTGTGCCAGGATGTCTCCTTTGACATCTGAAATACCCTGTTGCGCTATTCAACTTCTTTTTCTGAACCAATGCTCAGCAACACTGTAGTTTGAATCAGTGGAGTGGCTGGTAAACCTCTTTTTGTTTTCTTTGCTCCCACTCTCTCCTCTGCCCTTCTCTTTTTTGCCCGCCCCCCCCCCCCCACCAGGCTTTCCCTTTTCCTTTAGGATTGTTTTCAATAGGAAAGAAGCATTTCTCTGAGAAGCACAAAGAATCTAGTTAATGGTTTAGTCATTTTGAAGATGAATAACAGCAAGCCTGCCCCATATTCCTGATGCAAACTTCCATATGCATAACATAAGAAAATGTGTTAAAACATTCATTGCAAAATTATTTGAAATACAAAAAAAGGAAAAAGAAAAAGAAGCAAACGAGCCAAAGGTCCAATAACATAGACATAGACAAATAAACAGTTATATATCCCTACACTGAATACTATGCCACATTTCAAAAATAAAACAAAACCTGACAGCTTCCTGTGTACTAGCATGTGTAGCTATCCCAAACACATGGGCATGTGAATAAACAAGTTAAAAGATACATATAGAACAACAGTACCTGTGTGAACAAGAAAAGGGAACACTTTCCTTGGTAAATATAACTACAGGTAAATGTAAACACAGGTCCCAGGGGCTTATACAGCAAATGGATAACACTGGTTCCTGCTAGGTCAGTGGTTCTCAACATGGGAAACTTTTGCCTTCCCGGAAATCTGCCAATATCTAAAAACATTCTTGGCTATTGAAACTGTTTGTGGATGATGGGGGTGGGTGGTACTACTGGCATTTAGTGGATGGAGGCCAGGGATGCTGCTAAACAGCCTGCAATGCACAGGAGAGCCGCCTCCAGCAAAGAATTAGCCATCCCCAAATGCCAATAGTACTGCTGCTGAGATACTCTGCTCTAGGTTGACAAAGAGGTGACAAGGATTAGGAGGTAGATGTCAAGAAGAAATTTATCTATAATGTTTTAGACCTTTCAAAGGGAATGTAATTGTGCATCACTAATGTAATTACTAAGTGACTAAAAATTAACCTTCAGTAGATTTCCATTGACAGCAAAGGACGTTTTGTTATCTGCCTCATCTCTCCCAGGTCCCTATCACATACCCTACATTTTGAGTACACCAAAGCATTTATAGTCTTTTAAGTTTCATGTGCTTCATAGGTGCCTTTTTTTCACCTCTTGATCTGTCTGCTCTGAAAGCTTCCTCTCCTCCGTCTGTGCCTAGTTAAATCTCATTCATCCTCCAGAGCCCAACTCAGTGCCATTCTCTCTGTTCTTCCCGGGTGAAGCTGCCCTTTCCCTCCTGTCTGCCCGCTCCACAGCACCTAGACATCTGGTATTATAATGAGACCACAGCATCTTGACTTGGGGAAGTTCATTTTGCAGGGTATGCATTACCCTAGCCAGCTATGTGGGCATCCTGGCTTCCTATACACCCTACAAGAAATACCCTAAAGGACAGGTTATACATCACACAAACTTAACGTACAAACCTCTCTCTACAGAGAATCAGGAATTATCTTTCTTGGTATCACCCACACGTCTTCTTGTTCTTGGAATCACAACTTGAGCGTGCACTGGAGTAGCCAGGTTGGTAGATGTATGACATGGGCATGGAAGGCAGTGTGGCAAACCAGAGAGTCCAGCCTCATCCAGGGAGGCAGCTTGCGCTCCCCTCCTGCTAGTTACTGCAGACCTCATGCTGCCAGATCTTCCAAGATAAATTAGAAATTCAGTATTTTATTATAACATTTCTTAATACTTAAAGTGTAATATTCAAAGCCAGGCATGGTGGCTCACAGCTGTAATCCCAGTACTTTAGGAGGCAGAAGCAGGTAGATCACAAGGTCAGGAGTTCAAGACCAGCCTGGCCAACATGGTGAAACCCCATCTCTACTAAAAATACAAAAATTAGCTGGGCATGGTAGTGATTGCCTGTAATCCCAGCTACTTGGGAGGCTAAGGTAGGAGAATTGCTTGAACCGGGACCTGGGAAGTAGAGGTTGCAGTGAGCCATCCAGTGGAGGATGCACCGCTGCACTCCAGCCTGGGCTACAGAGCAAGACTCAGTCTCAAAAACAAACAAACAAAAAAATATTCAAAGCAAAACTTTGTAATAACTCTACGAGTGAGACAGAAATGCATCATTGGATCAGATCTGTTTCCAGGGCTACTGGCTTTTAAACTCTCAATTATTATAATTATTCATAAATGAAATTCCTGAACTACATAAACAAAGAAATGAAAAGTACAGTCTAGTGTGAAAGGCACAAAGACACATACAAAGTCAAGAGAGTCACATGTCACACAATCTTCAGCATATTCTTTCCAACCCTCAAAGAAACGAGGACGAAGACGAATGAAAATCAGACTCTTGTCACCATCAGACAAGTCTCAGTTTTTCCTGTGGAGATGAGTAAATGAGAAGGCTGGAAAGGAGAACCAATGCTTTCTTCCTGAAACTTCTCAGATGACGACACGTTCTATTTTATGGACTAGAGTCAATCGGAATGGAAGAAAAAGAGAGAAGATGTTTTCTCATACTCATAATATTAAACTAGATTGCCTTTGAATATGACTCCATGATCCTATAAACTGCACTCAATTCTCAGGTTGGTCATATGAGCAATAGGCAGACATCACAGGGGACAAATGTCCCAGTCTCATGCGTGGAGTTTTCTTTGGTACCAACCGCCTCACGAATCACAGTCCTTGGAACAGAATCACGGTGGCCAATGTCCAGATAATCTTTTCATTTCATGGCCCTCAAAGCCCAGCCAAAGCCAGGAGCCAAGTAAGAGCAGGGAAGGAGCCTCGGCCTCAGTTTCTGATGTACTGCAACCATGCCAGCTGTCTTTGGAGCAGACTCTATTCTCAGATGTCTCCACTGGGATCCGTGGTGGTTTCAGGATCTTGGATGCTGGCTTCCAGCCTCTTTCTCTGTGGGTATCACATGGGAAGAGGGGAGACTGACTCATGGTAGAGCCCATTTAGACAACCAGGAAGGAAGTGGCACGTGATCAAATTTTCCTGACCAGGAAGACTATCAGGTACATCTCCTTTACATATAACGTGCTGAAACATGCGCCTGTTGCCATGGAAACCCCATAATGCAGAGTAAGTAAATGCAGCCTGAATAGATTCAGTCCAGAGTGCTTGCTGAGGCCCGCTGCTTTCAGTCTCTTTCATCACCCGAGTTGGAGTCCAGTTGGAGCCAGAATTAGTGATGGGTAAAGAGCTCAAAAGACCCCTGGTCTCCTTCCAGCGCATCTCCAATTTAAGTAAAGCCTATTGGCTTTGGAAGACTCAAGTGGCCAAGCTGTCCCGTGAGAGTCCCGATTACCCTTTCTCTCATCCTGGGCCACAAACCAGCATCTCACTCTATGTTGGGGGGAGTGATGCGGAAGCTAATCAAAGCTGCTTTTAAAAGGCTTTCATGGTTTGCAAAAAAATATATATATATAGGGGGTGTTTTGGGTAGAGACCAGAACACAGTTTTGCTCCCAGCCTGTTTTCCCTTTTTTCTTAAATACACACAGATTGAGCTAGACTTTACAGCAACAAGTTTGGAACAAGAAAAAACCTTTAAACAAAGCTATTAAACATGATTTTCCTGCTCCACTGAAAAGCAGCAGCTATGGGCCAAACAAAAATCCAGAACACCCAAAGTTCTGTTCTAAAGACTATACATTAATTAGAGAAAATTAAAATATTTTCTCACCGGGGGTTCCTTTCCACAGATGTATCAAATCATGTTAAATGAAGACTGTAATAGCTAGCCAGAGCCCACCTAAATAGCTGAACTGTGTTTTTAGTCACCTAGAAGAAGATAAATAAATACAGCAGTGGCAGAGGCCATTTGACAGGAAATATCTTGGGAGATTTCATGGACCACATGGGATGATCCAATCCAAGGGAATGGCTAATGTGGCAGATCAATCAACTCGACTCAGAGAAAAGTCAGTTTACAAACCTTTATGCGTTTCAAAACTATAATAGCTTCTTGTAACTCCTTCCTTAAATATAACTGTATTCCTCACACGACACTTACTACTGTGTTCCATCTGAACAGGGGCAAGAACAAAACATCAGTTAGGAGGTAATGTTATCAGAACGTCAGCCATCATTTCCTTTCCCCAGAGATGTCTTATAAATTCTAAATCTATATAACAAATAGAAGAAAGAAAATATTCTTCATTTTTCACATTTAGAATCTGGAAGCAGGGGCAGGCCTTTCTGAGTTCTGGAGGTCTGTTTGCTTAAGGAGGCTTTCCAACTCAATTAGCCAGGAATAAAATGGGGGAAACATGCCTCTTTATAGGTCCAGACCTAAAATTGATTTTTAATGGTTTCATGTACTTTCTCTGAATAATATTTATGCTATTAAATAAACTCAAAGCCATTGTGTAGATGGACAATTTTCTATAGCCTACTCCCTTGAACAGCACCATGATTGAAAATGAGAGAGGAAGCAGGCACACCATCACTTTCATTTCCCAGATGAAGGGACCAAGTTTCGGAGATGGAATTACCTTTGTGAAAACCAACCTGCTATATTAGCCACCTACCACAGGTGCCCGAGCACAAGGCAACAAGCCTCTTTTTTTTTTTTTTTTTGAGACAGTCTCACTCCGTCACCAGGCCAGGCACCAGGCTGGAGTGCAGTGGTGTGACCTCGGCTCACTGCCACCTCTGCCTCCCAGTTCAAGCAATTCTCCTGCCTCAGCCTCCCAAGTAGCTGGGACTATAGGCACACGCCACCATGCTCAGCTAACTTTTTTGTATTTTTAGTAGAGACAGGGTTTCACCATGTTGGCAAGGATGGTCTCGATCTCTTGACCTCGTGATCCGCCTGCCTCGGCCTCCCAAAGTGCTGGGATTACAGGCGTGAGCCACCACGCCCCAGCCCAAGCCTCTTTTTTTAACCTATATAGTTAAACATTAGAAATGTGGATGAAATAATAAAATATCCTCTTATGATATTTGATATATCAATTGTGACCACATATTTAAAGTAATAAAATTGTGACCACATATTTAAAGTAATAAAATTAGAAATAAAGTAATAAAATTAGAAAATAAAATAAAATTAATTGAATTTTCAATTAATGCAATATGATTTCATTTTCTTCCAACACTTGATTTTCATGAATTTATTTTATACAAACTTCTAATATCAAATTCCAGCCATTGTAAGTCATCTAACTGCTTTGCAGAGCTCCAACATTTTGCACACATCTGATTTGTTTGAGGTCTAGTTCTTAATCTGCAAGCCACAAATACCAATTTGCCTAACAATGGAACATTGTGTGTGCGTGTGTGTGTGTGCCTGCGTGCACACTTAATTCATTTTGTAGACATATGTATTCTTGAATTCTGTAATGCAGTCTATTAGGAATAATTACAAATTTTAATAAATATCGTTGCCTCCTCCTTAACATTTGGTCAGGTGACCTTTTTTTTTTTTTTTTTTTTTTTTGAGACAGAGTCTTACCCTGTCACCCAGTGCCATGGAGTGCAATGGTGCAATCTCAGCTCACTGCAACCTCTGCCTTCCAGGTTTAAGCAATTCTCCTCAGCCCCTCAAGCATCTGGGATTACAGGTGCCTATCACCAAGCTCGGCTAATTTTTTGTGTCTTTAGTAGAGACTGGTTTCACCACGTTGGCCAGGCTGGTCTCGAACTCCTGACCTCATGATCCACCCACTTCGGCTTCCCAAAGTGTTGAAATTACAGGCATGAGCCACCACACCTGGCCAGGTGGCCTCTTTATATATCCAGATCTTGCACTGATTTTTAATGGGTTCATGTATTCTTTCTGAATATTTTTGGCATTAAAAATAAACAACTGAGAGATTAAATTTAAATCTGTAAGACTTGTAATGCCTTGATTATAAGATACTTCCGTTTGCTGAAATAGAATGTTTGTAAACAAAAGCTCTCACCTTACAGTCAAGTATTCCCAGCACAGTGGCAGAGCTGGAAAGGAAATGGAATCCTTCGTCTTCTGGTTGAGAGTTAATACCACTGCTCAACACCACTGGTAGACTGCAAGTCTCAGGAGGGCAGGGCAGTGTCTAATTCAGCTTCTCTCAGTCCTAGCACCACATCTGACACAGGTTCTCAATAACTGTTGAATAAATGAATGAGATAATTGAATACTTAACCAAAGCATCTCATATTTACTTTAACACACTTTCTACCCTTGACTGAGAAATGGAAGAGAGACTCTTTAAATTCCAAATGTAGCCAAGTTGCCCCTTAAACTGAAGAGGCACATTATTTTGTTTCCTGTGACAATCTTACGTGGTTTTATTTGGGCAGACCCATATTGCAACATCTCAGGCTCATTGTCTCAGCTCACTAAACAGTGGAAGCAATCAGCCCAGAGTCAATCTAACACTTAGTGGTCATACCGATTGCTCCAGGAAGGCTGATGCCAAGAATGTGGCTTTAGAATTCTTGATCTCATGGATGGGAGACCCCCCAAGAGAAGAGACCTTGGTCCTGGTGCACTGTCAATTATAACCCTGCTTTCCAGTCTACACAGCCCAAAGAATTCAATCATGTCCCCACACTGAAGCTGGGGCTCCCTATGTGAGTGCCTGCCCCCTGCCACGGTGGCATTTTCTTGGTTTTGTTCAACTATGTGATGACTGAGTCTTGGGTGGGGAGAGTGTTAACACACACAGAAAGTAATACAAGAAGGGCTTTGGGGGAACAGTTCCTGGGAACAAGGCTCTTAACCCCTGAAGTTGTTTGACCTTAAGCATCAGAAACACTATTCTGGGATCATGTTATTGGGATGCAAGGGGGAGGCACAGAAGGGTAAGGAACAGGTCTTGCTCCAGCCAGTTGTGAATAGGCTAAGTGCACAAACAGTGTTTTCTCCTCTCACTACAAGGATATTGCCCAACTTCCAAGGGTGCCCTACCATTGAGGTCTTCACTGCCAGGAACTGAAAGCTCATGGGACTCAACAAACCCACCTGCACATCCTCTCAGCTTCTCCTTCCTGTATTAATTCTGTATTCATCTGGTTTCATGCTGCTGATAAAGAGATACCTGAGAGTGGGCAATTTACGAAAGAAAGAGGTTTAATAGACTGACAATTCCATGTGGCTGGGGAGGCCTCACAATCATGGTAGAAGGTAAAAGGCACATCTCACACGGCAGCAGACAAGAGAATAGAAGTTGTGCAGGGAAACTCCCCTTTATAAAACCATCAGATCTCATGAGACTTATTCACTAACAGGAGAACAGCATGGGAAAGACCCACCCACATGATCAATTACCTCTCACCAGATCCCTCCTATGTGTAGGAGCTACAGTTCAAGATGAGATTTGGGTGGGGACACAGCCAAATTATATCAGAGTCTCTCTCCTTTCCAGGGCCTGGGACCTAGAAGATGTCAAACACATTCCAGTTTCTTTTTTCCCTGATATACTTAGCCAATTTATACCTAGTTCAAAGCATTTTCATAACCATTTTACTAAGAGATCGTCACCATCATCTTTTATGATAGATGGGCTGGGGAGGAATTAGAATGCCCATTTTTAAAGTGGAAAAATTAATTTCTCAATGCTCTCTCAAAATTCCCAGGATAACATTATCTTGTTAGGACAAGCTATTGGCCACTTCATAGTATGACCTCTGCCTCTCTCTGTAGCATCTCTCCATTTGCCTTCACCATCCAGGCATTAAAGTCAGGACGAGCAACTTGTGGTTCCCAGAAACTATTGTCCCACTCCACACCATGCCTTGACTCGTGCTTTCTCTTCTCCCTGGAATGTCTCTGTGCCATCCTCTGGTTGGTATATACGTCTTGTCAACTGCTAAGTATGCTTCAAGATTCAGACCAGGTGTTGTCTCCTGCAGGGAAGCAGACACTTTCCCCCACCCCAACCCCCACAATGAATGCAAGAGCAGGTGGCTTTGCATATATCCATTTTTAAAAAGCCTTCTTGTCCACCTGTATCATACAAATCACCTATTTTCAGATTGTTTACCTGTTCACGGCTTTTCTACAACTGATTGTGAGTTTGTGGAAATCCAGAAATATTTTGTTGCAAATGATAATAAACTCAAATCAATTTGATTTTGATTAAAGAAAATGGAAAAATCTATTGGCTCAATAACTCAATGCAGCGCTTAAGGTATAAATGAACTCAGGGCCTCAAACAATATTGCCAGTGTTCAAGCTCTCACAGCATCCAAGCTCTACTTTCTTCTCACTGTGTTTTACTCTCAAGAAACTTCCTCTCTTGGCTACATGTGGTGGCTCATGCCTGTAATTCCAGCACTTTGGGAGGCCAAGGCAGGCGGGTGAACTGAGGTTAGGAGTTCAAGACCAGCCTGGCCAACATGGCAAAAGCCCATCTCTACTAAAAATACAAAAATAAGCTGGGCATGGTGGCACGTGCCTGTAATCCCAGCTACTTGGGAGGCTGAAGCAGGAGAATCACTTTAACCCAGGAGTTGGAGATTGCAGTGAGCCAAGACTGTGCCACTGCACTGCTCCAGCCTGTGTGACAGAATAAGACTCCATCTAAAAAAAAAAAAAAAAAAGAAGAAGTTTTCTCTGTACATGGCAGCTTCTGGAATAGAATAAAATAAGCAAGTGTGAAATGGGCACAAACAGGTTTTTCAAGAATGCCAAGGGTTAGATCAACCTGAGCCTATGGTCCCTTTAAGGCTTTGGGATTTTGTAAACGCGTAAAAATGCCTTGAAATGTTAAGCACACACGCACAAAAAATGGGTATATGCAAAGACACCTGCTCTTGCATTCATTGCATATGATCAATGGGAGAAGCAAGAGTGGAAGGAGAGTCAGCAGCTGTGAGGCTGTTATAATAATTTAGGGCTCAGGATTGGTGGCTGAAACTAAGGTGGTGGCTATAAAGATGGAGAAAAAGGGACAGAGCCAAGATGTGTTTTGGCAATGAAAATTGGATAATTTTATTTTGGATTGGATGGAAAATGTGGTTGTGGAAATGGTGACTTTTATATTTAGAACTTGACCAGCTGCTAACACTAGTTTCTGGAAAAAACAAAAACAAAAGCTTGGTGGAAAAGGGATAGAAAAGAGAAGAGGGGCAAGTTTGGAATAGAGTCGACAGTCCTATTTGGCTTATTACTAAATTGGTGCAAAAGTAATTGTTCATGAGACATCCAACTGGACTTCAGCTTGATTTGTGCACAGACTTGTCATCCCAGACCTGCCCCAGATCTGAAATAAGATGTCTAATAGCTAACCACAGAAAAAAGAGATGTAGGAAATCTTTGAGGCATACAGACAATGTGGTTGACAAGCAGGTCACCTTTTAAGTTTTGAATTGAAGATTTGATTGGAGATATGCACTTAAAAATAACTAGATCTGAGTTCTAAAGGCAACCCTGTTGTTTTCTAGCTGTGCAATCTTGATTAATTTACCTCCCTGCTCTGAAACTCAACTTCCTCAACTGTAAAGGAGGATCATTCTATACCCCTCTGTGTATTGAAATGTGTTATAAACTGTAGAGTAGTAAATACCTATACATCAATAGTCTGATCAACTTAATATATATACAGACATCAAAACTAAAGGATTTTTTTAAATAAAAATGAGCCATTTGAGAGATACGGGGTACATCATTTCTTCAGGCCCTAGTCTTTTGAAATAATCCCAAGAACAACCTCAGCTCTCTGGTGTCAATGAAACACTTTGCTTACTTTGTTTTTTAAGCTCCCCCATCACCCCTTGCTCACAGCTTGTCCCCTGCGGCTGATGTTAAAATGCATTTCTCCCTTTTTATGTCCTAGTTTCTCAGGGTAAATCTATTCCATTTGGCTGAAGAAATAGGCCAGATGATATCTGACATGACTTTCCTCTCCTCCTCCCAGCCACCAGGGAGCTAAGAGATCAGTTAAAGTATTTTGCCAATAAACGGCTGAGGACTAAACAACCACCTGTGAATTGAACATTGCAGCTTTTATTTTATTTTTTTAAAATAGCAAAGCCTGGGAATGCCCAGGAAGGGGATGAGATCATCTGTCTCGTCTGTGAGCAGCATGTTCTGCAGGTCTTCTCCTTCCACATTACGTCATTCTGGAAACAGAAAGTGTCTGGACATTTCTTATGCAATCTGCAGGGGTGCGAAGTGAGAGAGACACTGGCTTGCTGGAGAGTAGTGATTCCCTAATTCTGCTCACAGATGGATATACATATTCATTAATTCTTCAGTTATAGAATGCCTACTATATGCCTTAATTTTTGGTGTCAAAACAATCTTACATGTTTATTTGCTTATTCCTTCATTTAGCAAATGTTTGAGTGTTTCCTATACAGCAGCTACTATTATATGTATTGGGGACACAGAAGTGAACAAAGTGGATAAAGTCCTCACCTTATGAGACTGTCACTTGACTGTAGGAGATGAAAAATTAACAAAGCAGCATGTAAATACATGACACAATGTCAGATAGATGCTTCAATGTAAACATCAACCAGGATGAGGAGGTAGACAGTAACAGGATGAAAATTTTGGACAAGATAATTAAGTTAAGGAAGTTTCCTGTGAGAAGATGACATTTGGGAAAATGCCAGAATAAATTTGAGGAATTAACCAAAAAACATCTGGGCAAGGAAGGGATCTCCAGACAGACAGCCAGTATGTGCAAAGGTCCTGAGATTAGAAACCGTTCTAGTAGAGAGGCTCTCTAGAAGCATGCCTAAAACCTCACACATATTCCAAGAGTGAGTCTTTTTATCACACAGGTAAGAAAACTATGCCTCCAAGAAGTTGTTGATTTGCCTTCTCTGTAAACAAGTTCTGATAGATTCCATAGATTCAGCCTGCATTCTACTCTGTGTTTATTTAATTCCCACATGTGCTTTCTGTTTGGTGTTCTCGTTATAGAAGGAAAATTAACCCAAGAGTTATGTGATTGAGGTTAATAGCAAAGAAAAGGAAGAAGAAATAATTAATTCTCACTTCCTCTCTGGTTTGCATGAGAACATTACATATGCTCCCTCTGAAGAAAAAGAAAACCTAGGGTAGTCTATCCAGCTATGTCCTTGGTCATGTTTAATGCCCCAGCGATTTGTGAGTTGTCAGATTGCGGTGCCAAGAATGTCATAAAACAACCATTCTCTCTGTGGACCAAAGTGACAGGCTGGGTCCTGATATATGCATTGACATTCCACGCTGAGTTTGCTCCAAACAAACTTGTCTCAGCCTTTTGTCTCGGCTCTCTGTGATCATGAATAGATCTTATTATTCAACCAGGCCTTCAAAGCCATTTTCAAAATGTGCTTTTACAGACAGACGTTGGGGAAGTCTTCAGACTCATCCATTTCACAGATGGTCAGGACCCAATTTCATGAAGGTTAATGTATTGGGGCTCCAACTGAGTCTTTTGAAAAAAGTAGAAAATGGCAACAGAAAGCAAAGGAAAATTAAACATGAAGGAAATGGGTAAAGTATTAACATTAATTATGTGCCAGGTACATTTAGTCCTCATCATAACCATATAAAGTAGATATCTTTATCCCTGTTTAAACATAAGCACCACAAAGTGTATGGAGATTCAGGAACCAGCAAAATATCAAATATCTGAGTGCCTCAGCTGGGATTCAACCCCAAGTGTAGCTTCCTTACACTAATCTATCTGCCAGCTGCCATAGTTTCCTCTCTGAAAAAAACAGAGAGACTCAGCAAGTTCTTCATTTCTGGAGCCTAGAACTCTATTAATTTTTTCAGTCATTAAAAGTCAAAAAGCCTAAAATTTTTTATCAGTATTCTCAAGTATGTAACTATTTCAAATTTAATCACAGAATCCTACCCCTTTAAAGAAATTCTTCCAAAAAGCCCTGGCTCCAAGCTCCTGGCTCCCGTTTGAGGTTACTTAATGAGGATCATATAATAGATATAAATAGCATTGGGTAATCTTCAAGGCTCCTTGCTGAGTGACCACTGAGCAGTCTGAGGTTTGGATGACACTATCGCAAGAATTATTAGAACCAACTGGTACTGTGCTCCCTATCATAGTGGTTTCTTTACAGAGGAAATAGAACTATTCCCACTTAAAGGAATTTACAAGTTACTTTGATTAATCCTGTAACTTGCCATGTTGTCATTATTTGTTTACATGTCTGACTTCCTATTCAGAGTGCCGGCTCTTTCAGAAGAGGGACCATAACTTAATCACCTCTATGTCCCCAGAGTATGCCACAATGTTGGCACCCATTGTATTTTAGCGAATAGATATCAGTTATCTGGTGCTGCAGAACGAACCAGCCCAAAACTTAGTGGCTGAAGCCACAACCATGTATTTAGCTCACAATTTGGTGGGTCAGCAACTTAAAGCAGGCTTGGCTAGGTGGCTCTTCTGGTTTCTGCTGGGTTCCCTCATGAGAATGAGGTTAGCTGCACTCAGTCAGGCAGCTCTGCTTCTGTGTGTGGCTGTCCACATGTGCCTCTCTTCACCTCCTGTAATCTGGCCTGATTTTGTTCCCATAGCATGACTAGGAGGCAAGAGCAGGGGAGAGAAACAGAAGCATGCAAACCCTCTCACAATCTAGACTCAAAAGTGTCACCTTGTCACTTCTGCCACCTTCTTTTGGGCAAAACAAGATACAAGGACAGCCCAGATTAAAATCATGGTGAAACCGATGACCTCTTCATAAAAAAATCTGCAATGTCACATTGCCATGGGCATGGGAGGAGTGAAAAAACAGACCTACTTTTTTCAGTCAATCTACCACAAAACATTTTCTGAATGAAAGAATGAACTGCATGGTGTAATGAATTATAATGTATGATATATTTTCTCACTAAGATTAATGCTTACTTCAGAAATAGCTAACTTTCTAACCTGGAAGAAAGAGATAAAGGTTACCGATCCTCTTAGAGCATAAGATGACTTGTATTCTATATCCAGCAAAGGCCAGAATATGGGACTTCAAAGGTTGGTGTTCTAAATTAGAACACTGAACTTCATGGTTTTGTTTCAGTTTGATATTTCTCTTCAAGGGTGGGGAGTCTCCCCCTTGAAGACTTAGCTGTCTTCACTGATTTATCTCTACTTTACTCTGAGAGGCAGTGTATGGTAGTCTGGTAAAAGAACCCAAGTTTTGAAGTCGGACAGACTGGTTTTCAAATTCTGCTGCATGATTAGAACATACAGGAGCCTTGTGCAATATAGCGCATAGTCCTGGATGTGTTTGTCTATAAAATGGGGATTAATAATAACAACTCTGCATACCAGTGTTTATTATTAAATGAGGTGGTACATGTATAACCACAGTGCCTAACATAACATAGGTGACAAATATCTGTCACCTTCACACTGCTATTCACATAGCCTCTGTATTGCTGGAGGATATCTTTCTATAAATCTGCAGCTTAAACATTGACATAGAAAGTTGCTCTTGGTAATCCTCAAAACTAATGCCAAACGTCAGGCATCATTTATACTTGAAAATTTGGGAAAGTTAAGAAATGTAACTACACAGCAATTTAAGTGAATATTTTATATTGAAGCAAATCTAAATGTGAATTTATATCTCTCAGTTATCAGTTAATAAAAGTGTCAAAGAAATTTTCATTGTGAAGGAGTTCACTTTATGCTGTGCTGTAGGTATGTCTTTATAGTTGCAGAGACATTAGACCAAAAAAAAAAAAAAAAAACTGAGACTCAAACATAGAGTAACATCAATCTAGAGCCTAATGTGTCAGTTAGAATTTCTTCAGATGTTGATTTCTGTATTTCCATGTCTGCAATTAAAGAAAATGTTTCTCTTTTTTAGCTTCGATCCCTGGCCCTTCATTTCAAAAAATAACTCTGGCTGACATGAAGTTCACCTTTGTTCTATTCAATATTCCATCTTCCATCTGAGCCTCCTTCACATTCCTACCCCAACCCAATACATGTTTTTTCCCCTTTAGCAACATCCCAGAAGATCCCAACATGATTTGTTTAGCCTTCAGATAAGCCTTGACAGAAGGAGAATCTGTCACAATCTATGATGACTCTCTCTGCCAAGCAGAGCTCTAGCTTTCTGACAGAGCTGCATATTTCTTTCAGGTCACCTTTGTATGTTATTCACATTCAGTCCAAACTCCCAGACATCAGTGCAAATCTATCTCAATAACAGTGATCACCACTGACATGGAATGCATCAAATCCTGTCTTTTCGACAAAGTGAGATCACCAGTGAATAAAAGAATTGAATCAAGTAATAGAATTTCAAGTTCTCTCACACAGATACCTGCCCAGAGCAAAGAGGCTTTGCAGTCAGATAGTTAGGTAGCATGGTGCTGTGGTAACAAGCTCTGAGTCAGACCCAGGGCCGGCCATACTGATTCACACTCTAGCTCTTACATTGATTGTGTGTCCTTAAGTAATCATTTCATTTCTCTGTGCCTCAGTTTCCTCACTTGTGCAAGGCAGATGATAATACTATCTACCTTACAGGGTTGTTGTGGGGATTGAATGAATTAACCATGTAAAATATATTTCAAAATTTCTGGCATGCACAAAGTTTTGCTTTTTGTTAGTATTTGCAGTTCTCATTAATTGTTGTGGGGATTGAATGAGTTAACCGTGTAAAATATATTTCAAAAGTTCTGGCATGTACAAAGTTTTGCTTTTTGTTAGTATTTGCAGTTCTCATTAATTGAGTGCTGTGTGATCATGGCAATGTGAACAAATCTTTTTGCATCTCAGTTCACAAATTTATAAACTGGAGATAATAATACTTGCCTCAAGAGGTTATTGTATTCAAGATATATAAAATACTCAGTATAACACTTAGAGAATAGTAACATTAATTGCCATCACCAAGAAGTCAATAATCAGGATAACAATTGCCTGAGGCAAATGAGGAGTTGTTAAAATATCAAATCATATTTGAAAATTAACTCTTAGGAATCTATTACATAGACAAACATGAGAAGGGAGGGCATTGGAGTTATATAGACTGGATTTGAATTGCTATATCTATGATCTAGCTGCAATGAAACAATAACTTTTGTTTGTTTCTTTCTCTTTCTTCATTGGAAAGGCTAGAAAAATACCACCTACTTTGTAAGACTATTGTAAGTTTAAATGGCATGGTGTGTAATGTACTTGGCCACAGTTAGAGTTTAGTAAGTAGTAGCTATTCTAAGTCAAAGATCTAAGGCAGAAACCTTAATTTTTATTAATATGAAGTGAATTGAACAAAAAAATCAGATTTATCCTTGTAAGCTTGGCTCCCACTAACTTAATGAAGATGGAAGAGAAAAGAGGAATAAGGGTTACAGGGACTAAGTACACAGAGTGCATAGGGAGTTTTGCTGAGGTTAGCTATAAGGAATTTGTGGTTTGATTCAAAAGACTTCAGTTTTATGAACTTTGAGGGCATTTTTCAAAAGGAAACCAGATGTATCAATGGAAAGCTCATGCAAACAGGGCTATCTTCTGAAAATGCTGCTTTGAGTCTAATTCTGTTAGACTGCATAGGGATTCAGTAGGGAGAGATTCTGGCATGTTTTTTAAAAACCATTTGGTCCTGTCTTGTGGAACTTCGGTGATGTCCTCAAATGAGTCATCATGGATTGTGACAGATTCTCCTTCTGTCAAGGCTTATCTGAAGGCTAAACAAATCATGCTGGAATCTTCTGGGATGTTGGAAGAGGGATAGAAAAAAAACATGTACTGGGTTGGGGTAGGAATGTGAAGGAGGTTCAGATGGAAGATGGAATATTGAATAAAACAAGGGGTGAACTTCATGTCAGCCAGAGTTCTTTTTAGGAATGAAGGGCCATGAATGGCCCTTGGTATTTTATAAGCAATATGACCCACATCTGTGAGCAGAGGAATGATTCTTTTATAGTCCAGAAAACAGCAGGCTTTCCATCTCAAACCTTTACTTTAAATCTTTGGAAAGAACTAGGTTTTCTATGCCAGGAGCCCAGCATCTCCTGACCCAGGGTTCTCCTAACACAGTCAACAGGGATCAATGATTTCCCTAAGCCCCTCAGTCACTTGACCCTAAGTGCCCTGGAAGTAAAGAAGACTCATGAGGTAATAGAAAACATTAAGTAAAATTGCTTTGCCACCTAGACTGCACAGACGATAAATTCCCTAGTGCATTTATCAAAATTAACTGGCAGATCTTATGAAAAGACTGACTTGTTTAAAATATATAAGGGAAAATAATCACAAGATTCAACAATATAAATGCATATAATAGGCTGGGTTCCTATAATAAGATATGATACTTGGCATTTTTCATACACGAATTATCTAATTAAGTTATTATAATAAGGTAGGGATTATCTTTATTTCACATATGAGGAAATAAAAGTCCAGGGACTCAAAGTGACACACTCAAGTCTAGGTTTGAATCTCTCAGTCTGTGCTCTTGTTGTTACTGCAACATTTGCATATATGTGGTATGCTTAGCACTGATGGTTTAAGAAATAATTTTGGCTGGTGCATGGAAAAATACATTTCCATTTTAATGAGTATGTATGAATTGTATGTGTATCAAAATATCCAGGCATATCAGAGTTGCGATTTTGTGAAACTAATTGCTTAGGATGAAGCTACTTTTACTGGAGTCTATTTAAAGAAAAATATTCAGATACTGAAACATTAAAAACACAGATTTGGAAAAAGTTGTTAAGAATGAATGAAGTGTGGGGAACTGTTCTGGGCCAGGCTGCCCTCTATGTTTTATAATAAATGGCTGCAGGCTACAGGAAGCAGGATTTCTCAGAAAGCCTTAGTCGAAGTTTCGGTCACCTCCCCTGGCATTTGCCAGCTCCTGCTGACACCACCATCCCCTAGCTGTAAGTCCCTGCAGCTAGAAATCTGGAAAGAAGCCCTTCTCATACTCTCATTAGCCAAATCTTGGTGATTTTAGTTCCTCAGCAGCCATTCCTCCCCAGTGTCCTGATTCCACCTAATTCTTACATTCACATTGTCCACCCCTAATCTCACAGTAGCCTCTTAACTGGCCTTAAAACCCCCAGACAGCCATGTTACTCCCTATGGTAGGCTGAATAATATTCCCACCGCCCCGCCCCACCCCACAAAGTCCAAATTCTAATCCCTAGAACCTGCAAATATGCTACTTTACATGGCAAAAGGGACTTTGCCAATGTAATTAAATTGAGGATCTTGAGATGGAGAGATTGTCCTGGACTATCTGGGACAAAGGTTCTTGTGAGAGAGAAGCAATAGGGTAAGAGGCAGACACGAAGATGCAGCAACAGAAACAGAATTTGGAGTATGTTCGGCCACTGGCCAGGGAATAGGAAGAGCCTCTAGAAGCGGAGCAAGGTTACCTGGCTTCCTGAAAGCCAGAGAAGGCAGTTTGCCTACCCATGTTACACTTTTGATCTACAGAACTGTGAGTCTGTTTTGTTTCAAACCACTAAGTTTCATGTTGTATGACAGCAATAGAAAATGAACTCACTCAGGATGCAGTGGCTCACGCCTGTAATCTCAACACTTTGGGAGGCTGAGGTGAGTGGATCACAAGGTCAAGAGTTCGAGACCAACCTGGCCAACACGGACTCTAATTTTAAAAAGTACAAAAATTGGCCAGGGATGGTGGCGTGCACCTGTAATCCCAGCTACTTGGGAGGCCGAGGCAAGAGAATTGCTTGAACCTAGGAGGCAGAGGTTGCAGTGAGTTCGAGATTGTACCATTGCACTCCAACCTGGGCGACAAAGCAAGACTCTGTCCCCCACCAAGAAAAAAGAAAATAAAGGAAAAAGAAAAGAAAAAGAAAATGAACTCACTCTCCTGTCCAAAGCCCCTCTTTTTTTTTTTTTTTTTTTTTTTTTTTTTCCCAAAAAACACCCTAATAATAAATAAAAAAAGAATAAAAAAAGTAACCACCAAAATTACAAAAATAAAAAGTTCAAAACAAAACCAAAAATAATAAAAAAAAAAAAAAAATAATTTTAA
>CAUYLG010024402.1:0-61657 GCA_963573385.1 Cacajao melanocephalus | reverse complement strand
GCACAATTATTGGCATAAAAGAGGTTTTTAATACCCATTTTTAGACTGCATTCTAGCCTGGGCAATAGAACAAGAATCCCGTTCTCTCTCCCTCTTTCTCTTCCTCTTTCTTTCTCTCTTACATTCCTTTTTTTTTCTTTCTTTCACTCTTTCTTTCTTCTTTTCTCTCTTTTTCTTTCTTAAAAAAATAAATAAATAAATAAGAAGCTTTATAGAAGAAATGACATTGAATTTGGCTTTGAAGTATAAACAAGTGCATTAGACAAATTATGCTATCATGTGCTATGGTAATAAACAATTCCCCAATCTCAGCAACAGTTTGTTTTTTCCTCCTGTATTACATGTCCATTGTGGTTCAGCTGCACATCTCTTTTATTCTGCAACTAACTTGACAGAATATGACCTATGTGGAACACACATGTCTGATGGCAGAGCAAAAAGAATAATGACAGAACCATGTAATATTTCATAAAGCTGCTGCTTGGAAGTGACTTACGTAACTTTTGTTCACATTTCATCAGTCAAAGCAATTTACAGGTCAAGTTTGCTGTCAATGGAGTATGGAGGTAAAATTCTTTTATGGGGAGAGATAGCAGTCCTTGAGAAATCTATTACAGCAAGGTTTAGACAAATGGAAATGAGGAAGAACATTCTAAATAGGGGAAATAACTTGACTCCAATCACCATAAAAAGTCACCATTTACACATTTATGGGAAAGATAATTTCAAGTCAATATGGAACATTATTTAAGAGGTTCAGAAATGCTCAATGCTTTGGAAATATTTGTAGGCTGATCTGGCACAGTTTCTTTAAGAGGGAGGCAGTTGAATGAAAGGGGAATAGGAAAGAGAGACTGACTCTGGCTTGCAGAAGAATAGAAAATTTCTCCTCTCCTACTGTGTGCCTAAATGTCTGGCAATAATATCTGTACAATTTAGACAGTGATACCAAACACCACCATCTAGTTTCTGATCTACTCTCATGACTTTGAGCTGGGCTGGGCATTGAAAGCCACCTATCTATGCTCACAGCCCTCAGGTCTGAGTAAATTGGCTGCTCACTGTCCACAGCATTGAAGTAAGAAAGGCAATTCTTCTATTAACACCCTTTTTTCTCTAAAGCAACCTACACAGCTGAAGTGATTTTTCCTTGGAAAGCAACTGAGCCCCTAAAGGGCTGAGATTGCCGTAAGGTTACTTTCTGAGTTTGATCCTGGGATCAAGAATAAAACACGGCTGTTTTCTCTAATTTTACAGTGAGCTTTCATTTCCAAGGAGACTTCATCTAAGCTGTCTATACAATGCCAAAATATCCTGTGAATATAGTGGAAATGCTAGGGAAATAGAAGGTTGGTTTTGACATCAGGTAAATCTGTGTTATCTACCTGGTGACTGATGACCTGGGATGAACTTCAACTCATTTTACCATGTTAACAACTCCTTTAACAAAATCAAGATCATCTCACTTAGAGCTTTTCAAATCTCCTACGGTAGCTCAGGTATATTTTAACACATTAGAAACCAGAAAAGCATAAACTTTGTCATTAGAAAATCACCTGGCCTCTTGGAGTGTTCACAGTCTTATTTGAAAGCAGCAAAATTAAGGCTTAAGGCTCGGTAACCTGGGTACCATTTTTATCCCTTTTGGTTACGTGAGAGAGAAGACCCCAAAGTATATGCCGCTTTGAGAAAGGTTAGCTAAAAATAAGCTCTCCAGAATCTCTGAGTGATCAGGCAAAAGCAGAAACCATTTCATATAAACTCCTAAAAAGAAGAAAGCATTATTAGAGAGAAAACCAAGTGCTTAGGACATTGGAATGTCCATACCCTCTTCTTTGATCTGAGAGGAATTGTTTTGGATAAATGACGATTGTGAAAGACCACTGGGGGAAACTTTTCCAAATCCAAGACTTCCTTCTAGCTTACCAAACAAGCAAAGCATTTGCCAAAAAAAAAAAAAAAAAAATTAAGTAAAACAAAGAAAAAACATGACCTTTTCATCTGATGAGGCCCTCTGAGCCTTACTCACAGAACAGTGTTCAAATCACAGATTTTTTAGAAGTGTAGTTGAACTAGAAATTCTATAGCCTTGGCTTGAAGCAACCTTGTGAATACAATTTCAAAGCATCTTCAAGGTAGGTTTATCAGTGAGCTCCAAGCCAATGGATTTCAAACATCATGCCCTGTGTCCTTGGATGGGGAGAGAAGGAAAAGGCAGGATTATCAGAATCTGTCATGTCTCTCCATCTCTTCCATCAGAGTGTGCTGCTTTTATATGCAGTATCATATATTGAACTTTCACGAACTATTTCTCTTGAAGAATGAACTCTAGTGCTTTGGGGAAAACAAAACAAAACAGAAAACTTTGAGAACCACTGCACCCAGCAGGAGAGATTAAAGAGAAAGCTTAGCATGGCAACGGGGTCCCTTGCCCCTGAGCTCCATCAGGCCTTTCAGGAGCTGGGAGGGTAGGAGAGTGGTAAAATAATCCTCAGGAACAAAGGCAGCAGAGAGAAGGAAAGAAAGCAAATTCACCACCACATTACTCTTGCTGCACTCAAGCAGGCTCTGGCAGCAGCTTAGAAGGGTCCTGTTCTTTGCTAAACATTGCAGGTACCCAGCTGGGCTTGTCATACCCACTTAATAGCAGCACTTTAAGAAAGTGTTGTCATTTTCTTGTCGTACTCATTTCTCTACCCTCTATTATCTTTTCAAAATCATATTACAAAATATTATGAGCTTCCTGTATCAGCCACTCTGGGTCTTAGTCACTCAATTATTAAAATTGTATGATTTTTTAAATTGCCATTATGTGTGGGCTGTCTATACCAAAGCGACAAAGCAATTGAGTTAACCCAAATGGTGCTATGATTGTAGGATCAGAACATGGAAAATTATAGCATTGGAGAGAAAAAAAAACACAGCTATTTCACATCAGTGCCAATAAAATCCTGGGAAACTCACCATGACACCATTATGTTAGACAGAGCAGAGCAAATGCTCCCAATGTATTACCATGCTGGGTCATAGAAAAACAAAAGCATTTATGGTTGTTAGTTTTATACCAAGTTCCTCTGTAGTAAACGAGGCCCTCTGGTAATGTGATGTGCTCCATGTGACATAACAAGGGCAATTCTGACCTGCTGTCAGCCATTTCTCATTTTACCTGTGCCTGTCACCACACAGTCTGCACATGCCTGCTGTCAGAGCTGCCTCTCTCAATGGAGAACTGAGGGCAGAGCTCCATGCAGCCTAGGCTGTGCAAGAGTCTTCCACGGGCCACGCTGGCTCTATGACATGCGCTCTCTGGGCCTGATGAGCTACTGACAAAGCCAACTTGAAAAGGAGGTAGACTTTACAGGTGCTGCCCCAGGCTGACTGTTTTTCAAGAAGCCAAGCAACAACTCCATTACCTATCATTCCGCAGATAATGGTTAGCATATGATCTGCAGAATGAGAGCAAGGGTCCTGGCTCCCTTGCTCCTCCAATATAGACATCTGTTCTGGGCTCATCTAACTTCAACTTGCACATTCAGCCTAAACCCAAACTATGGAGCCAGTCATGTTGCTTGTCAGAGAGGATGATCTACAACAGTTGGGTCTGGGAACTTAACCACTGAAAGGGGTATATGGGATATAAAATTGGAGAAAGTCTAGGCACAGTGGCTCATGCCTGTAATCCCAACACTTTAGGAAGCCAAGGCGAGTGGATTGCTTCAGCTCAAGAGTTTGAGACCAGCCTGAACAACATGGTGAAATCCTGCCTCTACAAAAATACAGAAAATAGCTGGGCATGCTGGCATGTGCCTGTAGTCTCAGCTACTCAAGAGGCTAAGGGAGGATTACTTGAGCTCAGAAGATGGCAGCTGCAGTGAACGAAATCATGCCACTATACTTCAGTCTGGGCAACACAGCAAGATGCTGACTCAAAAAATAAATGAATACATACATACATATGGAGAGAGATGTCACAATAACCACAACAATAAGATGTGATAAAAACTCTGATGATATGTTTTATATTTGTGTCCCTACCTAAATCTCATGTCAAATTGTAATCCCGAATGTTGGAGGGGCCTGGTGGGAGATGATTAGATCATAGGGGTGGACTTTCTCCTTGCTATTATCGTGATAGTGAGTTCTCACAAGATCTGGTTGTTTAAAAATGTGTAGCGCCTCCCTCTTCTCTCTCTTCCTTTTCAGGCCATGTAATCTGTGCCTGCTTCCTCTTCACCTTCTATCACAATTGTAAATTTCCTGAGACCTCCCCAGCCATGCTTCCTGTACAGCCTGTGGAGCCATGAGCCAGTTAAACCTCTTCTCTTTATAAATTACCCAGCGCCAGGTAGTTCTTTACAGCAATGCAAGAATAGACTAATACATCTGAAGTCCATGCTCATCCCAAGGACACAGCATAGTGCAACCCAAGTTACTCTTTCTAAGACAAGCATAATACTAGCTTTGTCAGATGTTTTTAAGAAGTCAGACACAGAGATTCTCATGTGAAATGAAATTTAAGTTGCCAATGCTTTCTGTTTTCAAAAGCAAAACACATTTGTTCATGATATTAATTTCCTATTGCGGCTGTAACAAATGATCACAAAATTAGTAGTTTAAAACAACAGAAATATGTTGTCTCAAAATTCTATAGGTCAGAAATCCAAATTTTACTCCCAGGACTAAATCAAACTGTTGGCCGGGCTGTGTTCCTTCTAGAGGCTCTAGGAAACAACTGGGTTTTTGTTTGCTTGTTTTGTTTTATTTTGTTTGTTTTCCAATTTCTAGGGGCTGTCTATGTTCCTTGGCTAATGGCCAATTCTTTCACCTTCAAATCTAGCAGCAAAGCATCTTCTAATCTCTCTCTGACTCTGACACTCTGGCTTCTGTCTTACAAGGACCCTTGTGATCATAATGGGCCCAACTGGATAATCTAAAATAATCTCCACATTTCAAAATCTTCAACTTAATCACATATGCAAAGTTCCTTTTGCCATGTAAGGTAACAAATTCACCAACTTGGGGGATTAGGATGTGGACATCTTGGGAGGCCATTGTTCTGCCTACCACACCACCATTTTGCAATGTTCTAGAAACTCTAAAGAGCTCAGAGGCCTGCCCTCAAGTCAGCCTTGGGCTGATTCTCTTGCCTTTCATTCAATAACTAGATTCTAGTACCCCCTAATCATGTCGTTATTCTCTGCTCCCAACCTCCTTGACAACATTGCCTGGCTTTAAAGTTTCTACAGTGATAATCTTGACCCATAGTGAAGGGTTGAGCTCGCACTGGTTAACTGGTTCTCTGACTTCCAACTCTTAGTACTAAACTTGTCCACACTGCCTGGATTATCTCCAGAACCTGTCTTCTCCTCCCTCTACTAAATAAATCTCTGTCCTAGGAATTGTAGCTTTGTGTTTTTGCATTCTAAAGTCAGCTATTCTCATCTTCAAAGCTTTGAAATTATGAATAATTGTGAAGGAGCGTACCTTTTTATTTTGCAGACACTCATTCAATATCATTTGAGAGCTAGAATAAACCTAAGATGGATGCTTGGGCCTGAGAAGGTGCTATGAAGGTGGAAAAATGGGATACTCAGAGAGCTGCTCCAAAGATACAGATTTTACTGCCTTTAGCACATCAACTGGGTGGGCCCAGATTTTGACTCCACTTTTCAGAACGAAAGTGTTGAAACAATAGATTCCTAGGCACGTATATATCTCTTCAAAACTAACGTGAGATCTCACTTGACCTCCCTGCTAATAGCAAAATCCTAGTTTACTCTCAGGAAAATGGGGAAATGCAGAAGCTAAGCAAAGACCTGATTCCTGCAAGGGCAGAGAAAAGAGTAAACATTGCCCATGTGAAGTTTGATTTTCCCTTTCTAGTGGTAAAGAGTTTACTAAAAATTGAAGCCCAAGGCCATGGTGTTTAATTTAAGAGTTCTGGATTTAAAAAATGATTGAGGCCATAGCAGAATTTAACTTTGCCTAGGGATGGACAGCATCTTGCCTTCCCAGTCAGAGCAGGAGACTGGATCCTAAGCAGAAGCAGCTGCCATGCCATGCACTCACTTTCTCTCCTCTCCCTCTGCCATCCTTCCTTCTTTCTCTTTCCTAAATTTTTTCCTTGGGAACTTCCTCCTGTCCACCTGTGGGGTAGGAGTGCCTGACAGGGAACATTTGTATTTGTATTTGTATTGTCTCCATTTAAAAGTTGGTTTTGTTAGGTGGCCTTTGACCTGCAGCCTGTCACTCAAAACCTAGCTGTGCTTTCTTGGAAGAACCTGTGGGACCCCATGAATAACCTTTATCTCATTCAGCCTATGTGTACAAATAGCAAAGACCATACACAGACATCACAGAATGCTGGGCTCTGTGCTGCATGGGCCCCAAAGACATGTTTGGCTGCATTGCTTTACTTAACTGCCAATGCTTTGAAAATCAAGGCATTCCACAAGAAAATTCAGACAACCAGGCTCTCCTAAAGCCATCAAAATATCTGGCTTATCTGTGTCTGCAGTTTCACAGAGCACATCTACTCTTTAAGCAGGCGTACCTCTTCTAGCTTAGCCCAGCAACCTGACTACCCCAGTAGGCATTTGAGTTTGTAACCCATGTGGTATCATGTAATAAATACATGTATGGAATCTGGCAGGACTATATCTGATTCTTGATTCCATATGTAACAGCTTAGGCTATTCTTGACTCTGCATGTAACAGCTTAGGCTTCTGAAGGCACTACTAAAGCCACTGGTAAGGGATCAAAGTCGATTTCCACACAATAGGAGAGTCTAAATTCTTTTACTGCATCTGAATATTCTTGCAATGAGAATTTCTAAAGACAAGCCGGCCATCAATTGGTTCTTTGAGATCACTTTGTCGTCCTCAGATTAGTGATTTGAAATGACTTCTATTTCCAATTATACTTATTATATCTGGCCCACTTCCAGTGCTCCATGATGTGCACCGTGAATGGGCTGTTGCTTTTTCTGTTTAATACTTGCAAATTCATAGCATGGCCAAGATGATCATTTAGTGGTGAAGGATACAATAACAGGGCCAGGTCACCTCACCCACACCACTCCTGGTGTCAGCTTCCTGGGGTATGGATTCCATTTCAGACACAGCATCTGCTCAATATCGCTTTCAATACAGTCCTAAGATTCAGGAGAAACATTTCAGTGCCAGATAGATATTTAAAATTTTAAAAATAAATGTTCTCAAGAGACTGTTCATTGGGCCATTTTATTTTCAGGATGCACAGGAAATGTTTGTCTTACCAATTTGAAATAAATGTAATTGACCTTTTAAACACAGAATCTGAGTGATTTAGAGAAAAGAGAGAGAAACAGTTCAGCCTAATCTTATTAGAATGAATAACAATGGTGACTCTTCTATAAGACCTTCAGCTAATAAAAGCAGAATGTCCTTTCTAATGGTTGTTAAAAGACTGGATATATAGATATATGAAGATAGAAGAATTAGTAGCAGGACTCCAGTTACCGTATCCCAGAGAGAGACCATGAGAGGAGCATGACATTGCTAGGCAACGCTGTGCAGTTAAACAAGTTTTCACTGGCTCAGTGTGGTGTAGTAGGTAGGAAGCAGGATTCAAGAAAAGCACAGGAAAAAAAGAATGACATTGCTTATTTTAATAGGATAGGGATGGAAGGAACAAAGGCAGATATACAAGTTAGTCACAGCCAAATTTTCCAGGATATGAATGTGAATTCTAGAGAAAATAAGAATTCTAGAAAATTGTAAACATTTAATTCACAAAATTAAAGATGATTTTTAAAAAATAGGGTTGGAGGTACTATCCAGGCATTATGCTTTATATACATTACATTATGGTGAGAGTAGTCATACTATTTTAAAGATAAGGAATGAAGTTCAGAGAGGTAGGTTCAAGTACCCAGCATTCTATTCTAGAAACAGAAGAAGCCAGGATTTGAATACACTCCTGTGTGATGCCAGAGCTCATGTTATTTCCATTATTCCATCCTGGGGTTTTTTTTTAATTGAAGAATAACTCCTTAGCTTTCCTGAGTCTTCAGTTGAGGTTTCCAACAAAGCCACATATTTTTTTCAGGAAAACACATTGGTGCAAATAGCCATTTATTTATTTATTCAATCATTCAACAAATACTAAAATACTACCTCTTCTCTCCAAGCACTGTTTTAAACAAGGAGCTACAGTGGTAAAAAAAAAAAAAAAAACATGAGTTCTCTGCCCTCTTGGGTTCAAGTGGGATTTGGAGAGACTAGTAATAAATCAGTGAAAATAGATTATAATATTTTAGGTGGAGATGAGTGCTATAAAGAAAAATACAGCATGGTAGGGGAATGGGGTAGGTTAGACAGATATACACAGACTGCCTCTCTGAGATATTATCAATCTGCATGCATGTCTAAGGAAGACTGTTTGGCTTATAAGTTTGTTTGTTTGTTTGTTTTTGCTATTACTGTCATATTTATGTATGTATTTATTTATTCATTTGCTTTTTACTTCTACTTCAAGGAATTACAGCAATATGCTTCTTTTCTAATTTCTTGACTTTGTCCTGCAAATGCATTACCCTTCCCAAACGAGTATGCTGAAACTAGGACTTTAAGTTCTTTGAGCAGACCTGCCTCACTTTAATCACTGCCTCCTAACTGGTGCCCTGCTTCCATTCTTACCAATGCACTTTTGTTCTCTACACAGTAATCGTGGTATTTTAGACACACAAATCAGATCACCACATTCACAGCATTCTTCTGCACGAAGCCCTCCAATGTACCTCATGGAACTAAGAAAATCTGCTCTCCTGAATTTGGTGCCATGATCTAGCTCCCTCCACCCCTCTAGTCTCATCTTGTACTTTTACCCTGTGTCTTCTACCCTATTATTAGGCACTGTTATGATTAGGGGTCTTATTGTAACAAGCGGATATAACTGAGCTCATATCTAAATTGGTCATCTTAAACATCTTTCTAAGCTATTTTTTCTTACTCTTCTAGTAAAAAAAAAAATCCTAGGGAATAAAATTGGAATTCAGCATTCTACCTCTCTACCCTTACTTCTTTCTTCCCTCCTATCACATAACATTCTTGCCACCCAAACTAACATATAATATATGATCTATTCACACCTCGCAATTCCCCCTTCATTCCTTTATTTCTGCCTCTGAAACAGTTATCTATTCTCTGCCTCTCCCATTTCTAATTACCTATGTCTTATGTAATTTAAAAATATATCTGGCTCAGCTATTACCTCCTCCAATAAAATCTTCTTTGATTATCTCAAAGGAACAGAAGCTCTCCCCATCTCTCACACGCTACATCTCACTTTCCAATTTGTATTGTAATTTTCTATATTTGTCTTGGTAGCTACTGTGCTAAGTAACCCCATAATTTCAGTGGCTTAATAAGATAAAGATTTATCTGTGGCTTATGTCATAATTCAGTGTGACTCAGTGGGGATCGGGCTGTGGGAAGGAGACTCCAGGTTTCCTTCTTATTTAGGGAAGGTTGCCCTATCCAGGTTGCCCCTCAATCAAGTGGCTGTGCTATCAACTTGGACTCCTCCAAAGGACCCTCTGAATCTGACTAGCAGCAAGAGCCAAGGGCATAGAGAGGACTACCCACTCAGCAACCTTGGCCTAGAAGTGACACACATTTCTTCCTACTTTCCATTCATGAGAAGTGGTCACATGTCTTTACCTCAGGAAGAGTGAGCTAGGAGGATAAATTAGCAGTACACTCAGAAAGAAGAGGAAATGTGTTTGGTGAGTACCTATCTAGTCTCTGCCACTGTCCTAACTACAGATTTCACCAGAATAACCCCAAACCCATCATATTGTCTTGAATATAAAATGAAATATATTTTATATTTATCCCCAAAATGAAAGGAATACTATGGTGAGAGGACTCTTGTAATGAACCTTTCATTTTCTGTTCTCTAGTCCTGCTTCTCTTAGCCTCAGATTTCCTATCCTTCCATGTGGAGAAAGTTTGATTTTTAGTTTTCTATTTAATTATGCCCTCCTAGTATAGGCAATAGAGTCAGCAGCATATGCAGATATTCCCTGAGATCTCTTTCTCCTTGTCCCCTGCTACAGTGCCTGAAATGTATCTATTAAATTCAGTCACTCAGTTATGGTAGCTAGAACCAACATCACACAGATCATATTTGTGTGAGTTACTAGGATGTAATAAAACTAAAAATTAATAACAAATGATTTTCATATAAAAGATAAATATCACTAACTTATTCTTTGGTAGAGAAAAAATCATGAAGGATATTTTAAAACAATTGGAGCAGAACTCAATAAAATTACTATATGCAAAAATCTATGATATGTAGCTAGAGCAATACATAGAAGAAAATGTATAGCTCTGAATACACTAATCAAGAAAGAAGAAATATGACAGAAAGAAAACCAGGATATTGAAAGAGACAATCCATGATAATGATAGGGGTAACAGTAAGTGAAGGTTATATAATCAACATGTGTGAGTGTCCCATAAATCAAGTGAACAGTATGTAAAGTAGCTGGATGGGAACCATCTTACTCGGAAGGTCTACCTGCCAAGTTAAAGTGTCCTCCGGCAAGAGACTATGGGGTGTATTTTGAAAAGCACAGCTGGGGAGGGCTGGATTATATCATAGCATAACAAATATCCCCAATTAAGAACTAGTGCAGTGAGAAGGACCTTGTACAGCTTCTGAAGAACACAAATAAGCAATTGAGAAAGAAGAAATAAGTATAAAAATAACAGATTTTTTAGCATCATAATAAAACTATAAACCATTCAACAACCATAATGAATTATATTTTTTAAAACCTAGATGAAATTAATAAATTTTTCTGAAAAACATACAAAAAGTCAAAATAAGCATAAAAAGAAATAGAACCCTTAAATACACCAAATCATTCAAAAAATATGATAGTAATTTTAAAACTTCCTTCTCTGCCAACTCTCTCACTACTATCTAAGACATTTTAGACCTGGATAGTTGCATGGGGTGAGTGTAGCAAACATTACAAAAACAGATAAGCACAATATATTCAAGTTGCTCAGAAAATGTAAAAGCATTAAAAGTTAGCTAACTCATTTTAAAAGCCAGTATCACCTCTATATTAAAAGTGGATAAGTTCATAATAAGGACAAAAATTTAAGCCAATTTTGCTTATAAAATAGATACCAAAAAGTCCTGGAAAAACTAACCAAATTTAATAGCATACTTAAAAAAGTATGACCAGATTTATTTTAGAAACTCCACATGGCTCAGTAGCGAACAAACAATGTAATTTACTGCATTAGCCCTACAGAAAACAGTTCATATGGTCACTTCAAGAGATGCAGAAAAAGCGTTTGATAAAATTAACACAGTTCGCTTTTTTAAAAATTCTTAGAAACAAGAAATAGAAAGAAACTATTAATTTGATTTAAACAATAATAAGGATAACAATAGCCTACCAAAAGCCTAGGGCTAAACCATAACGGTAAATTTTTCAATTTATATGTTTTAAGGTTAGAAAGAAGAAAAGGATGTGTGCTATCATTTCAGTTGTCTGACATGATACTAGAGGTCCTGACCAACACAATAAGATGACAGAGAGAGAGAGAGAGAGAGAGAGAAAGAAACAGAGAAACCGAGATAGAGATGGAAGGAGAAAGAGAGAGAAAGAGAAACATATTGGAAAGGAAGACACAATGTTGTTACTATTTTTTATTTATTTATTTTTTAGAGACAGGACTTTACTCTGTCACCCAGGCTGGAGTGCAGTGGCGTGATTTCGGCTCACTGCAACCTCCACCTCCTCTGTTCAAACGATTCTCCTGCCTCAGCCTCCTGAGTAGCTGGGATTACAGGCATGCACCATCATGCTCGGTGGCTAATTTTTGTATTTTTAATAGAGACAGGGTTTCACCATGTTGGCCAGGCTGGTCTCGAACTCCTGACCTCAAGTGATTTGCCCACCTCTGCCTCCCAAAGTGCTGGGATTACAGGCGTAAGCCACCTCACCCAAGCACGTGAGTCACCACACCTGGCCTGTTTTATAAAAACATAACAAATGGTACATTTCCACAGGAGGTGAGGAGACAAGAAAATCCATAGCAAACCATTAGAATTCATAAGATTTGACCACAGTAGCCAGAGACAAGATCAGTTCCCCAAAAATCAGTAACATCTGTCTTATCAGTCACAACTAGCAAATAATATGGCAGTGAAAAAACAAACATGTATAGGAATTCATCTAATAAAAGTGACCAAGATCTTTATAGAGAAAAAATTTTAAATGTTTTAAAATGACTCATCTCTCTCCCCATAAAACTTGTATAAACAAAGAAATATACTTCTCTCTTGGAGGAGATAACAGTACTGTAACCTTGCTATCTTTAAAACAAATGACTATATAAATGTAATGTAGTTCCAATCTAAACAACATTGAGAACTTCAACAAGTTTATCCTAAAAATTTTAAATAAAAAATTAACATCCATTAATAAACCAATATTTAATTAGTCATAGTAATCAACGGTGTGGTTATAGAATCAACAAGTAGATCAATGGAACATGGTAGAAAACTTAGAAACAGATTCATTTGTATGAGACCCTATCCTATGGTAGAGATGGCATCAAAGATCACTGGCTGATACATGAATTTTTTAGATAATGATGTCAATAAAAAATGTTATATTGACAACTCCAAATGGATTAAATACCTAAATGGGAAAGGCAAAATTACAAAATGATAAAAATTGAGGTAGAAAATTATTTTTGTTCTTTTGAGGATAAGAAAAAGTTTCTTTAAAAAGACTCAAAAATCAAAGGTTGTGAGAAGAAAAATTAATGAATTCACATAAAAATTGAAGATACCTGTTTAATGAACATCATTGTCAAAGTTAACAGATGAGTGGCAGACTAGGACAAGATGTTTGCAATATCAAAATCTGGTAAGAATTTAACATCTGAAATATACAAAGAATTTCATAGTTCTTTGTATATTTCCAAAAAAATTGACAAGAAACATAATGGTTAAATGGTCAAAATTTAAACTTGTATAGTTTGTACATGATTCATAGTTAAGTGAACAGGCACTCAATCTCTATAGCACTCAGAAGAATCCTGAATAAAGCAATAATTATATACCAATTTATACCCACAAGATTGAAAACATTTGGAGAGATGGATATGTAAAGTGTTATTAAGAATGTCACAAATTGGAAGAATTACCGATCTGCTAAAGGAAGGGTAAACTGGTATATCCACTCTGAAGAACAATATGTACAGTCTAGCATTCCAGTTCCTGAGTACAAAAGCCAAAGAAATTTGCACAACGGTTCACAAAAGATCATGTCCAAATGGAATAGCAAATATGATCCTATTGTATATCTAGAGTGAGGAAACTGACATTTTTTAATGGTCCTAATGACCATCATTATTCACCTTTGTGAACTATGGCCACAAATACTGGCTTCATTCTCCTTTCTACAAACAAAATACCTTCAAATCTCCTTCAGAGTGAGGAACTTAAAAGTCTTGTCTCATCATGACATCAGTTCTATTCACAATAGGATAGGATTTGCTGCAGTAACAAGCATTTCCCAAATCTTACTGACTTCTATTAGCAAAGGTTTATTTATTGTGTATACTACTTACACAACACTGTGTGGCAGGGTGACTTGGATCATAGGAATCACCTTGACCTCAGGACTCAGGATAACAGAGCAGGAATTATCTGGAACATTGTTGGTTCCAGATGAAAAGCCATCTGCAGATGCAAAGACAAAGTACATGCTACACATGCCTCCACCTGGAAGTGACATGTGTCTCTTCTGCTCATTTCTTATCAACCAGAATAACTCACGTGACTGAGTCTAAGTCCAACATAGCAGAAAAATATTGACCTCCCCAAGAAGGGCCAACTAATACTGATGAACAGTGATAGTCTACCTTAGGGGATAATCACTGCGGCATTGTTTATAGTAGTAAAGAGTTAAAGTTATCCCATGTGTCTACCAAGAAGGGGAACAAATAAACAACATGTGATGTAAACATCTCTTCTTTTATATGGCCCATAGAAATAATGATACATTTTCATATGTCAGCAAAAATATATCTAAGTTCAAATATAAGAAAGAAATAATCAGAAATTAAATTTATAACAAGTTTTGTGTTCAAAGAATTCACAAGGTAAGATATATCTTTCAAAGACAAATATACAGTGATCCCCCTTTATTTATGGTTTTATTTCCTGCAGTCTCAGTTACCCACAGTCAACCAAGAACTGAAAATATTAAATGGAAAAATTCCAGAAATAAACAATAAGTTTTAAATTGTGTACCACTCTGAGTAGCATGATGAAATCTTGCCTTGTCTCACCTGGACGTGAATCATCCCTTTGCCCAGCATGTCCACATTCTATGGGCCACCCACTCATAGGTCACTGAGTGGCCATCTTGGTTATTACAACAGAAAAACACTATAGATATATATGGCTTGGTACTATCCATGGTTTCAAGCATACACTGGGGGTCTTGGAAGTTATCCCTTTCAGATAATGGGGCATTACTGTATATCCAAATAAACACATGGAACACTCTGTCTCAAAAAAAAAAAAAAAAACCTGCCAATGATTGATTATAGTGTTCTATGTACTGAATATAATCAACTTAATTTTGTTCAACAGGTGTTTATATACAAAGACTTCTAAGTCTCCTTTCAAGTAAAAATATATGATTTGAGAGAGATAGTTTAAGATATTTTAGTATTTAATATCTAACACATATACCACATATGTGCATTCTCCACAATAAATTATTAGATATGTCCTTGGTTCCATCAGATTCTTAAGGAAATGAGATATTGAGCGATGTATGTTTTTTACAGGGGAGAGGACTGTCATGAAAATGTCTGGCACAGGACAGGTGTTTAATAAGTAGTTATTCATTTTTGTACAAATAGTGTTTTGCTATGTATACATTATCTTATTTAATCATCATAATAAAGTAGAGGATTTTAATCACAATCTCATATATGAAGAATGAATAAAGAGAGGAGGACGGTGAGTTGTTCCAAGCGTGCACTGACAGTAAGAAGTCAAGTGGTAATAGAAATTCTTACCTTGTGAATTCTTGTTTAGTTTTCATTTGCCTCTTAACACTCAATCTGATGCAAGAAAAAAGAATTCTTTGCATCTAAGGAGAATGTGGTCTGAGTCCAGTATCACAAGAGCTTCTAAATAGCCCTCAATCCTCTTTCCAAACTAATGTAGTTAGATAGGCATACATACAACTTCCAGAACTTTTCTTTTCTATGCTCTATTAAAAGTTGCCTGGAAGTACAATTTATCCCCCACACACAGACAGTAAAGGCAACATGTGTAAGTAACTTGCACAGTTCAAATACGGCCACACCCTAACAGGGGAAAAAAAGGCATATACTGCAGAGTGTTCAAAGTCAGGCTACCAAACTTTTCAATACATAAAAAGGTTCTTTTTTAAAAAACAGAGAATAAATATTTTTAAGGCAACATTGACAAAATGCTAAGCTAATCAGGTCACACAATGTACTACTATAGGATGGCATATCATTTGCAAGGAGTAAAAGACAAAAGATACATATTGTCAAGCTGGGACCAAAGAAAAATGTGGTGTTTATTGGAGCATGAGAAAGCCTTGAAATATAAATATGTAAGAGAGTAAGGTCAGGGCAGTAAACAAATTCAGCTGAGGAGAAACCAAAAACCTATAGGTTCACTTTCATCCCTTAAAGTGTGCTGCCCAAATCTCTAGTGTTTAACATAAAAAAGTTTTGAAACCACTCTTCAAGATCAGAGGTTACAGAACTATAGACCATGGCTTGTCTTATAAGGTCTGAAAGATGAGAAAGTACTTTATATTTTAAAAGAATTGTAAGGAAGAAGATGAAGGAGAAGGAAAAGAAAAAGTGACAGACAATAGGAGGCTCACAAGTGATAAAACATTTAGTACCCGACCGTCTACTGAAAAAGTATGCTGACCTCTGTTCAAAATCAGTGAACGAGTTGGCATGCTCCTATACTGGCAAGGAAAAGATGAGACCCCTCTCCCCAGCAAGAAGACTACCACAGTTGTACAGTATCATTTACCTCAAAAGCAGGACTCAACAACCTATAGCAAACTAATTAAGGTCTACTGGGGCACAGGTATACCCACTTGTTTACATGTTGTCTGTGGCTGCCTTTGAGCTGTAACAGCAGGGTTGAGTAGACTAAAGTATTTACTATTTCTCCATTTAATATAAAGTTTTCTTGCTCTACCGTAAAGGACAAGTGGAAAACTTGCTGCTTATTATGTGATGGCCCTTTTAGTACCAGTAGATGGTGACAGCTCAGAACTGAGGGACCTTTAAACTTTTCCTGAAAGTGTTTTTGTCCATGATGGCTATACTTCTTTTAATGGTTTTGTGCTTCTAACTACTCCTGTTCTGTGCTCCATTATGGTGCTCTATTCTTTGATATTAGAAATACTGTTAAGTGTGAAGCCACAATCCTTGTTGACAGACACCAGGCTTGTTGATCACATGATTGGTAAAATTCAATCAGACTTAGATATGTCTATGAGGCAATAATCAATTAAGATTCTTTAGTTGAAACATCATGTGAATAAGACTTGCATTGAAAAATTTCACTGTGGATAGACTGGTATGAGCATATTGAGAAAAGTACTATAAGAAATATATATATATATACATAGACATATATATATATATACACACACACACACACACACATATACATAAATACAATACAGTCATGTTTTCTACATGGATTTTGTTGAAGACAGTGTTATTTACATCACAATATTACATCATTGAATGTCTCCTTAAAGGGGTTTTTATCAAGACACTTCAGAAAAAATGTATTAGAATTTTGTACTTGCAATGCTTTTTTTGTGTGCCCAGTTGTATATATGGTAACTGATTGTTCTAGGTATCTGTGTATCACCTCAGCTCTAAATTCTTCATTGACCGTTCTGCAAAACATATACCTGGGCTTTTAAATGTTGCCTTTGCTTGCCATTGTTAAGCTTTGTCAGTAGAAGGCATTGGAGGGGCATTGTGGGAAGAAGGGTTTTGTTTTGTAGTTCCTGGTTTGGGTTTTCTATTCCTGGTAGGGCTGCCTTGACTATGCACTTCTCATCCATGTTGAGCAGGTTTGCTTCCTGCAGGGGACCCCATCACTAAGAAAGGAAAAGAAGTGGATTTCTTCAAGGATGCCGACAAGAAAATAATGACCAAGGAATAAAGTAAACCCTATTTTGTGGTATTGTTTCTCCCTGTAAGATACACTCCGGTTACAACAAAGGAGCCAGCTCTCAAAGCAACACTTATTCCTTTACCTTTCTTGCTGTTGGCTCTTGGGGAAAGGACGTGCCAAGCAACCTTTTAAGTTGCCAAATTCAACAGCAGCATAGTTGTAAGATCTGAATCCTGTGCCTGAGAGAAGACATCAGGAGATTGGGGCAGCCCTGAATACTTCTACCTCTAAGTCATAAATTTAAAACCAAGCACAAACTCATAATCAAGAACAAGGATATAAATCTCATCATTTTTAAATAGTAAAAATGGGAAATACTCCAAATGTTCAACACAAGTTAGCCAAATAAATCATGGTATCTCCCCACTAGACACTGGCATACCATCACTAAGAAGGAAATCACGAAGGAATATTGAAAGGCAGGAAGAAATGACCTTTATGTATTATTAGGTTAAAACAAAAGCTTTTATAAACATGTTTATACCCACAGACATACATGTGTACTCACACCATGCAAACACACATAAATAGAAAATATGTGGATGATTGTTTTCTCTGGATTATGAGTGATTTATAATCACTTGTGCTTTTCTGGAGAAGTTTTCAAATTCTATACAGTAAACTTGAATTACTTCCATAATAAGAAAAATTATCATCATTTTTAAGGCATAGAAATAATTGAATTCTGACAAAATTTTCAAATTCAGGGACAAACACAATCCCTGACATAGCTACGGAATAAAAATGTTCCCTTGCTTTGCTTTCTTGGTATTCATTTCTTAAAATATACACCTTGATCAAGATTGGTTGCTGATCTCATCAACATAGGGAACAGAAAGTAATCCACCAAAATCCAATGGTTCAATCAATTAGGTTGAGTTAATTGGGAGAAAGACGTGCAGCAATATATTTGACATGGGCTACAAGAGCAAAAAAATAATATTTTCTACAAGAGCTTCATCTCCATGGAGGCAGTGCTCCATTTACCTAGTGTGGTATTTTCATCTATAAAAAGAAAGATAAAATAGCCATGGAAATGGGTAAATGAATGCTAATATACACAGAGAGTATATAAAAATGCTTAGATTGTTCATAATATAAATTGGTTTATTGGTGTTAAAAAGATACGCAGGATTCTCTGTCTCTTGCTATTTGTTATTTGATTATCTGTTTACCTGGAAACTAATATTATGCAACACTAGAACAGAGCTAACCATTTCAATTATTACTAAATTTTGATTTAATAAAAACTAATTTAATTGTGAAATAATATTACCAGTACTACTACCATTTTTCAAGTGTTCACAATATGTCAGGCATTTTAATAAGCATTTAATCAATACCATCTAACTTAGTGTACTCAATTTTACTGTGAGGTAGGCATTATTATTTACAGAAGAGGAAACAAGATCAGAGAGATTCAGTGACTTGCAGAAAGTCACACAGTAAGTATCTGAAGCAATATTCTAATAAAGATATTCTTGATTCACAAATATGTTCTCTTTCATTATCCTAAACTTCTGGTTTTCACAGGGCTCAGTGGTTTGGGGTGGTCTTGAAGATACTCAATCTAGGCACATGAGTTCCTTAAGTTCAAGGATATGAGGATGATTGGCAGAAATTAGAGTTATCAAGGATTTTATCACCATTAGTTGAACCAATAAAAGCATGACAAAAAGGAAAAGATAGTGTAGAAAATATAATCAGACCCTCATCTTGTTTTCTAGATTCATGAGAGCTGGGATGGATGGTGGTTTTTGTCATCATTTTGGAGTCTAGCAGTGATGGCATAGGATTATATAGTAATCCATTGCTTTACAAAATCACAAGTTTCTTGAAGAGATAGCTTCAGATAATCCTTTTCTATTTAAAGCAGAGTAAACACCACAGTTGAATGAAAACTGCAAATGTGGTTTGGAAACCAGCAATTTCAGTTTTGAATTTGCCATTTAGTATGTAAAACAGGGAAATAAATAAACAGTTTTAAAAAAAACTGGAATTATAGAACTAGTTCTATAAGTTGCTTAAAGTCCCTTGGACTTCATACTCCTTCCCTGTCAAAAAATAGTACATATATCTATGTTATCTACATTACAGAGTTTTTATGAGAGACATAATACGTTTTAAAACATTGTAGAGTGTATTAAATAATTTTTGTTAGAAATAATTTCCTCAGTTGGGGTCAATTTTTAAAATAACTTTTATTTGAGTTTTTTAAAATTATTACAAAAATAATATATCTTAATGGCCCAAACTATGAAAGTTACAGAAAAAAAAAGTCTCTTATTTAGTGGCATTCTAGAATTGCCTTGTAGCAGTTTCTGAAAGTCAATTTTGTGCATGCCTTTTGAATGATGTGGTCAGTGATGTGATGTTGGTAGCTTTAAATCAACCATGATGGTATTATTTACACCATGGAAATTGGCAAGTATCACCAAGCAGGGCTTTCTTTTTTGGAAACAGTTGTTATACATTTGCCAGCACACCACTGCCCGTAATTCCAGAACTTTGTCAATTTGGTAATTTAAATCAGATTGCTAACCTTTTAGTAAGTCAAGAACTGAAAAAGAATTAAAAGAACTAGATAGTCTGCATTCAGGGTTTAATGTGTCATTCTCCAACAGAGAAGATAGAGTCTGAATAAATGAGAAAACATGCTTTATAAGCCTTTACTGCAAAGGCCCGCATTGTTTTATGTCTTTTGCATTATTTGGGCATATAATAGGTTATACAACCCTTATGGTTCCTGTTCCTTTTTTTTCCTAAAGAATTTTAACCACCAAATGCCAACAGTCATAGATCTTTAGAGGCTTTGCCTGTGCTTATGTTGTTTCACTAATGTCTCCTTCTTAATGAGAGCATTTTTGATCTTTGCATAGATAGCCAAAAAGTAGAGTTATTAGCCTTCCCCTTAGACATTTGAGTTCCTCTTCAGCTTCCAAATTATGTACAGTTCCAAGACACTACTTTGGTGGCAAATAGGACCAGGAGTACCCACCCCAGCTTGCCTTTTATCCCATTTTATGGAACTATTTTCTGCTGTCATCACCCTTGAACATCAGAAACTAATTTTTTACGGATTTCAGAAGTTCAATGAGGACATTTGAAACAGAAGACTTATTTTCTCCATGCTTCCCCATGTTCAGTCAATATACACAAAAATTTTAAATGACATTTTGTCCACCAGAGGGCACTCATATTGTTCCAAGTATAGAGCTAAGGATTATGGCAATTTGAGGAGTTGGAGAAGTGAAGGAACCCCCAGGACTAATCAAGTCTTCACTAAATGCCAAACAGAGCAATACAAACCAATTTTTTATTTCATTTTATTTCCTCTCCTCCCACACTCCTACCTTCCCACCCGCTGCTAAACACACCAATAAAATCTGGACAAGCACATTCATCAATTCACGAAAGAAGCAGGGGAAAAGGGGAGAGATCAGGGTGAATTTCTGTGTTCCACATTTTCAAAGTACCCTGTAAAAAGTGGGAGTATGGAGAGTATGGAAGAATAACAAGAAATCGATTTTCATAAGGTTACATCCTTTGTGCTTTAAGATGATACATCTCATGTTGTTTTCCAGTATGAAGCTGATGAACTGCGTGCTTCAGATGACAGAGCTTCTGCCCTTCTCTTGGAACTTGACCCTTCTTAAGCACTAGAAACACCAGAGGCTGCCACAGGGCTGCGGTCTAGTGTGCTGACAGCCTCAGCTACAAGTCATTCCGACTTCTCACAGAAGCAAAATCAACTTGTGATTTCTGAGACATGTTGTATACCTCATTAGTGGTTTCAACTAAGTGCTGTTTATTGATCTTAATGTCTTTTTCTTCACAACACAAACAGATTTCCACCTATGTCTTCATATTTCTTTAACATTTTAGGATTACGAACCCACTCTATTCATGGACCCTAGTAATTGCTAAATTTAAGCCATTACATCTGAGGTAAGGATTCTGCCTCATTCTGGTTATATTACTATTATATGTCAAACATTTGCCTCATGCCATTTTGTTTCTCTACAGGGGCGTTTTTGTTCATGCATTTCAAAATTAGACAGATTAAAAGATGCATTACAATGTTTCTGCTTAGGCTCACCAATTCAAAGTCTCAATATTTTCTCTATTTTAAAGAGTGCTCAGTTAAGCCAACATAAAGTGATCTGAAATCTAGCTTTCAATATTTAGTATCTATGTAATACAAACACACATACCACAAGTACTACAATAAAGGAAGAAAAAATATAATTTAAGGGTTTTGTCCATTTGGAAAATCATGGCAAAGTAATTATCAGAGAATGACTAATAAACATTCATAAGCCTGATCTTTACAGCACAGCCCAAAGTGCCAAGTACTGTAAAGCTTTGAAAAAATTGGACCGTTGGCACTGCCAAGACCAAAAGCGAAATTGGCCTGCCTTCCCCAATTCACATCTGGGTTCAGTTTGTTCTCAGTAAGAAGAGCTTAACCAATCGTGCTGACTTAGTCTTGGTTCAGATAGGAAAGCAGCAATGTTATATGGAATGAGCAGAAATAGGTGACTATTCCTTTAAGTCCTCCCCTGAGGGAGAAATGCTGTTTTATTATGTTTGGACAGTCCTTACATAATTGCTTAGTATTAGGGAGTCGACTGGTTTGTTGCTGAGTGGTGCCTATTGGGCTTAGATGGTCCCTTTTTGAAGTATGCAGTTTACTGGTCGGAAGCCTTCAAAAATAAAGTACATTATTACAAGAGCTTTGAACTGGGTAAGATTAAGCTGAAAAGAATTAACTTTCTTTGCAATACATTAGATAAGATGCAGAAAGAATTTCATAATTCAGGTTTAACATGGGAAATACAGTTGATATAAAAGTTATTATTTAATATAGGTAGAGAATGAGAAATAGGTACAAAATTAAGAAAAATGTAAAATAATCATGATTTACGCTGAGTCATTTTTTTTTACAAATTCTTCCCATGGGTGCCACAGTTGGCAATTACTTTGTCAGAATTTTGTGGGTATATCAACTTCAAGTTTGAAAAGATTTATTCCAGACAAGGAATTACAAAATAATGCCAGACCTGGAATTATCATAAGACAAAGTGTCACTTCACCGATGAGATGAAAATGCTAAGTTGGTCTCTATTAAATAACACTAATGATAGTAGGAAAATAGTAGCTGATTTCATATCTGTTGCCTTGTTTTTAATCCTCTCAGTCCTAGTTAGCACCTACTCCTTTTGTCATTTATCATTTCCTTGTCAATTATCATTTCCTTGGGGAGACCTTCAAATACCTCCTTGATTAGGTCAAATCCCTCTATGATATGCTTTCAAAGCACCATGTCTCCTTCCTCTAGGAGATAGTCAAGTTGCAATTTTGCATTTATTTTTATAGTTCTTTGATAAATACCTATCTTCTCACTGTATTAATGCTCCACAAGGATATTGATTGTGATTGGTTTTGATGTCCATTGAGTCACCAGCATCTAGTACAGTTCCTGGCAGGCAGGGGGTACTCAATGCCTATTTGTTTATTAAATTACGAATGAATGATTAAGTGAGGCAATGATAAAATTAATGTCACCCTACAAAGTAGCTAACAAACTCAGAAAAGCCAGTTAGCTAACTCAAGATAACAGAGCCATTTAGTAACAGGGCTGGGTGGGATTCAACTGCGCTACTTTCTTTACCCAAAGTGTCTTTTAAGAAAAACTATGAGCCAAAGCATAATGGTCCAACTCAACACAACAAAAGGTAAAGTAACTAACTACATTTGTTTTCAAACTAAGATTGTAAAATAAATCAAGTATTCCTTGATACTTCCACAGACCATCAGCCATATTCTGAGTGAATAGCTATTTGCAAAGCTGGATTAAACATCATTCAAAGTGAAAATGTCTCTTCAGAAAATAGGTATGTATATTTTAAAAGAGCTGAGACAATTTTATTTTATTTTGTTTAAAAAAAAATCTGCATCTGCTTAAACATTTCCTAAAGATAGTTAATTCATTAAACAAAAACAAGGGAATGTCTTTCAAATTAATAGATGATATCTTGACACCAGTGATATCTTAGACTTAGGTGGGAAGGCCACACACCTTTAACCTAATCTGTATTTCCAGAGTTCTGTCTAAATGAGTCATTGTTACTCAAAACCTCTTCAGATTTCATATATTATGGTTCACAGTGTTGAAGTGGGACTTTTTAAAGTATCAAAAATTTTCAGTATTCTCTTACTGTTTGCCAACTGTCCAGTTATTTCTGGATTTAGCTTTATTTTTCCAGTAACTTCTTGGTAAAAGGTGAAAATGAAAACCAATTTATAGTTATTCTGAATCTTCCCAACTGTATACCCCAGAAAATAATTTGTCAACCCCAACACCACTGACATGTTAGATCAGATAATTAAGTGTTTTAGGGGTGTATCCTGTGCCTTCTGGGATGTTTGTCAGCATCCCTGGCCTCTACCCACTCTGTGCTTATAGTACCACCCCACCTTAGTCATGACTAACAAAAATGTCTCCAGACATTGTCATATGTGTTCTGGGATACAAAATCACCCTTCAATTAATAACTGAAACCACAGGCTCAATAAGCCCATTTTCTGCCTTCAAGTTATCATAGTCAATAACTTAACCAAATATTTGGTCAAATTTATAGCATGGGCCTCTATTTATCCAACCTTTAATAGTTTTCTGGCCACCTTACATATTACTGATAGGTCAATGTCACCTATTTTAAATGTTTGTTATATGTAGATAGTACCTCATTTCAGAATAACTTCAGAATTAGTTTCTACATTAGTTATAGCAATTCTAGCTTCATAATGAGCAAGTATCAGCATCAGAGTGGCTGCGAACATAAATTTATTTTCCACATGTAGTAGTCCAATGCTGGTGTTTGGTAGGTGACTTCCGTGTGGTGTTTCAGAGAACCAATCTATTTCCGATGTGTGGTTCTGCCATTTTTAACACATAGATTCAAGGGCCATCATATTCATATGTTTCAAGTAAAAGCAAAAAGAACTCAGAATATCGTATAAGGGAGAATTTTACAGGCTAGACTGTGAAATAGCGTATTATTATTTTTGCTCACATTTTATTGACTATAATTCAATTATATTGCCATATCCAACTGAAAATGTATTTGCATTTGGGATGGAAATACAGATTACTTATGTGCCCAAGAGCACAAGGGAATAGCTCTCAGTGCTTGCTATTTTAACTAGTTATATCCTCTCATTGTATCCTATCCTTTTTTTCATGCCACTTATTGCAATTACGATAAAATAATTATTTAAACAACTATTGGTTTATTATCCGTCTTGCCTCTAAATCAGTGTACTCCATAAATGCAAGAACCACATCCATTGTATTCAATGTTGTATCCCAGCAAAGTTGCTAATTTTCTGAACCTAGCAAAGTTCTTGGCATTAGTACTTTTTCAATTAAAATGTGTTGAATAAATGAATAAAAAATGTAAAAGTGGATGAATAAATAATAATTTGGTTCTTGATATAGACCTAGTCTAGCAAACCCTTACAATAGCAAGTTATTCTTTGCCAGACACATATCTAAGGATTAGTCAACAAGAGATAATGACCAACTGCCATTATAGAAGAGTGTGGACTATCCTAGTGAGAAGGGGTGAGGATGGTGGAGAGCAAGCAAAAAATAGAATTCAATGTGGTAGCCTAGAGCTTTCCTCCTGATCTCATGACTCATGTTTACTCTGCTTAACTGGAGTACTGGCAACTGGTTCTGCCTTTCTAATCCATGATGAAGACGTGAGAGGGTATGTAGTCTCCAGAGCCCAGTTTTACCTAATTGTGTTGGTTCCTGAGACTCCTTCTTCCTTCTTGTGATGGTGCATTTTATGTGTCAACTTGATTGGGCCATAGTGTCCAGATATGTGGCACCCAGATACATTATTCTGGGATTTTTCTGTGAGGGTGTTTTTGGACGAGACTAATATTTACATTGGTGGACTTCAAATAAAGTAAGTTACACTCTATGAGGCTGGTGGGCTTCCTCCAATCAGCTGAAGGCCTGGAGAGAAAAAAAGACTAACCTCCCCCAGGCAAGAGGAAATGCTGCAGGAAGCAGCCTTTGGACTTGAACTATAGAGTCAGGTCTTTTTTGGGTCTCCGCCCTGCTAAGCCATTTTGCAGATTTTGCACTTGCCAGCCTCCACAATTATGCCAGCCAATTCCTTCAAATAAATCTATTTCTATATACTGTATACACACATTATATTGGTTTGGTCTTTCTGGAGTATACTGACTAATACACTGCTCATACACATATATCAATTTTAGACTTCACTCTAAATAGATATATTGACCTTATACTTTACATGAATACCTATTTTCAAACAGTCTTCATAGAGCTCCATACATGACTAAGATGAAAAGAAGTCTTTAAATCTGTAAGAATTAAATTGAATTTACATATTCCCATACTTATTTATTTCACTAGGTTTTAAGCCTTACAAAGGCATATACTGTATTATATCTTTTTCTGCAACTCTAGAATCTAGCCCATACTAGAAGATTTTAAAAATATGTATTGAATTAAATAAACGAATGAATGACTTAATACTACATGCAAAAATATAGGACTTCATCCCAAACCATTCCTCTCATAGCACAAAACAAGGGAAGTCCTGGTACAATCTCTAAATCATCACCTTTATCCACTTTTCCATGTTATTAATGACATTCAATATATTGTGGTTGGATAGAAGTCTTTCACTGTGTCTTCCCAGGGACAAGCTCAGCCAGTCACATACACAAGGTCTGGGTTTATCTTCCTGTAGCAATGCTGTGAGGAGCCAAATGGCAAAGCACAGTTTACCCACATAGGATGACCTGAGTTTAAGTTCTAGCTTTACCACTTATTAATCATGCAAGCTTCCTCAGCTGTAAAATGGGGATAATAATAATACCTACATCATGACATTGTAGTGTGAATGAAATAAAATTATGAATTTAAAACATCTACTAAAATGCCTGGCCATAGCAAGAATACAACATGCATTAACTATAAACAGTGATTATTCTGTCCTAAAGAGGTCCCAAGGTCAAAGTCAACACTCCAAACTGACTTTAATTAAAGGTAAGTTAAGAATAAACACTGCATTGTAATGGTATGTCAGAATAAGAGGTGAAGTAGGCTGAGGAACTTGAAAAATTAGAAACCAAGTAAAATAGGCAAATAGAAGATGGTCTAAAAGAGATCCAGAAATAGAGCATTATTGTCTGAGGGTCCTCATATTTATATCTAGGGTACCCTTATTTGAGCAACAGTCTATCTAAAAAGACCACAGTTAGATAGACTGTCACAGTGCTCTAATCACTTCTAACAGGTAATTGGGAGGGCTGCACCCAGAGCCTAACATCCCCCAGATCCTCCTGTTCATATTAAGGCCCAGAGCTTTCCTATTTTGTGTGCTTTCAGTTTCTGATCGAATTTTTAATGATACAACGTTCATTTCACTGTCTCATTACTACACACCTGTATTAGTCAGGGTCCCAACAGAAAACAGATGGCACACTCAAATTGGAAAAATTAAGGCAAGTTTAATAAAAGGATTCTGCCAGAGTTGTGGACAGCATATAAGGAAACTACAAGGAACAGAGCACTACCCCAAGGTGAGTAACAGAGGATCAGTTCCAGGCCTGAAGAGGCAAGGTAAGGGAACCAATGGGGAACCTGGAGAGACAGCAAGAGTGGGGCAAAGGAGGATACTGACAAGCTATGGCCTATATTTGAGAGAAATCCCCAGACTAGACCATGGAAGGAACCAGGATAATAATACCCTGACCCCACTCTGCTTTCTCCTACCAGTCTTCTAGCAACGCCTTAAGCAAACCCAACCAGAAGCAGAGCACGAGGGAGGCTGAGATCAGCTCTGGAGTTTACAGCAGGGAGGGGAAAAACAGAAAGTGAATCTGGAGAGGCCACAAACATCAAATATCCCGCATATGGCTCCACCTTCCTAAACCTTTGGCACTGCCCCAGGAGGGAATAACTGTAAGATTTCCCCAAGATAAAGCCAACAGTCTCTTCTCTAATAGCCTCATCTACCTCTCAGACATATACACCCAATATACACCCAACTCTTTCCCATCAAGGAGAGATCCTTCTGCAGCTGGTATAGTTCCCTTTTGGACTCTCTTTTCCCAATTGCCTTGTTTACTCATAGAAATAGTGCACTAGAGCACCTATCCCTTCGGGTCTTTGGACAGGCCCTGACATATCAGAACTGGCTGGATATGTCCATGCCTGGACCTCCATGACACAATAAAACACAGTAAGATATACTTGGCACTAAATAGGAGCTGATTAGAATGGAATCCTCCATTGATGACTTAGCCACATCAGGATTATACAGGACCTCAGGTTGTAATTCTGAATGTCAATAGTCATTTACAAAACTTATAAAAACAGTTCTGGGTTTTTTAAAGGAGTTGATTTTTTGCATCCTGGAACATGCATCACTGCATATTCCATGTTAACAGTTCCTGAAGTTTTTTTGTTGTTTTTTGCCTGTTTTTAAAGGAAGTTTGATAGTTTTGTAAACCAGCCTTGAAATTCTTGGTTCTTAAAACTGGCCAAGGCCCAAAATTGAAAGAGAAAACAAAACTGAAAATGAAAACTGTTTTCATAAGTCAGAACCCAGCAGCATCAGAAATCTTGAAAGAGGTTGGAAAGCATTTTCAGACTGGTTTTACAACTCCTCTTAGCCTAGTTAATTGATATCACCACCCAAATTTACTTTAACTGGGCTTTGAAAACTTTTGAAATTCATCTTCCTAAATGAATACAGTTCTAAACTCCATGGAGAATGGTGTATTTTCCTGCCCACTATTAAACTCACCTGAAATTTTATAGCATGCTAGAAATTCTAGTCAAATCTGAAGAATCACTTTGAAGCCATTAATTACCAGATAATCCTGAAACCAAAGAAAAGACTCATAGATGAATAAAAGAACTCACAGGGTGGCCTAACAGTAAGCTATTTTCTTGGGGCCTTCTTGTAGGTAACATCTCTTGGGTGGCAAGGCTGGCACCAGACAAAGTGATGAAGCTGTTTTCATTGCATGGGCTCCAGATGCCTTTGTTGTTTCTATCAGGCTTCCAGGGCAGCCTCATCCAGGTCTTCTTGATTACCCAGTTCCCTTCCAGTTTAAATATTCCTAGGACCCTGATTATTTTTTAATGAAGTCTCACTCTGTGGCCAAGGCTAGAGTGCAGTGGACTGATCATTTGATCATGGCTCACTGCAGCCTTGACCTCCCCAGGTTCAGGTGATCCTCCCACCTCAGCCTCCTGAGTAGCTGGGAATAGAGTTACACACCACTACTCCAGCCTCATTTTTCCCTATTTGTGGAGATGAGATCTCACCATGTTGCCCAGGCTGGTCATTAATACCTGGGTTTAAGCAATCCACCCACCTCATATTCCCAAATCCTGCTAGGATTACAGGCGTGACCTACCGCATCTGGCCAGAAAGACGTCTTTACGTGGCTGAGTAAAAAAGTTTAAATACTTCCTATCTTCCTTCCCCAATGATATGCTAAAAACTAATGCTTTTACTATAGTATGTAGCTTTAAGGAGAATCAGCTGTGTTGGAAAAGGCCTGGAAAAACAACCAGGGGGCCTGGGTTCTTGTTTGTCCCCTATCACTAAAAGCTAGTGACCTTGACAGTGTCACTTTACTTCTTTGGCCTCAGTTTCCTCTTCTATAACGAGAAGGTGGTTGAATTATGTCAGTGATGTCTATACTATCTTTTCAGCCTTTGTGCAAATAGAATCTTACATGGGAGCTCAAAATGTGAAGCAGGAAAAAAGCAGAGCTGCTCTAGCTTGAAGGTGGTTTCTACCAACCCTGTGCACTTGACCATTACACTTCTCAGTATATTTTTGTTTTTGAGATGGAGTCTTGCTCTGTCACCAGGCTGGAGTGCAGTAGCACAATCTTGGCTCACTGCAACCTTCTCCTCACAGGTTCAAGTGATTTTCCTGAACTACTCGCCTCCCGAGTAGCTGGGACCACAGGCATACACCACCATGCCCAGCTAATTTTTGTATTTTTAGTAGAGACGGGGTTTCACCATGTTGCCCAGGATGGTCTCAATCTCCTGACCTGGTGATCTGCTTGCGTCGGGCTCCCAAAGTGCTGGGATTACAGGCATGAGCCATGGTGCCCAGCCCCAGTATCTCTTAAGTTTACTCCCCTTTCACAGTAAGACCTTTGATTCATGCATGTGGCTCATGATCTCTGAGGTTCTTCTTTAAAAAGCAGAACTCTGGATCCCACTCCAAAATCTGCTAAATCAGCCTGTCTAGAGGTAGGGCTCAGGAACATGCATCTAAACAAGCATCTCAGGTGAATCTCATCCACACGAAAGTTTGAGCACAGCAAAGCAATTTGAAAAAGCGCTAGGTCAGATATTTCTGAAGTCCATCTCTACTCTAAAATTTAGCAGTGGTTTTCAGTATTTAAGACTTAGAAAAATCCTTTAATACCTGATAAAAGCAATGACTCTCCTCTCTGAGAAACATGCAAATATGCATACACATACATTCACAGATACATATATGAAATTTTCCTAGGATTTCAGCAAGTTGATGTACCCAGTTATATCTCTGTCTGATATCCATTCATGGACACCCCATGGCCTCATAGTTAAAACCCTTACAATATTCATGACTTAACAGTGATATTTCAGGGTAAGTGGGGTGATTCACAGGAGCCATTCTAGGGGGCTTCTGCTGTTGCAATAAGCCAAAGGTTGCCTCTAACTTAGGACCTCCAACTCAGTTTTCTAATTTTTCAAAATAATTGGTACGTCCTTTTTGTTTGTTTTTCTTAATTACCAGGATAGTGTTACCCTGAATTTTTCTTAAATATTTACTTCACCACAGGTATGAGGATGACATGGCTAAGCCCTAGGCAAATAGCTGACACTTTCTGAAGACCCTTGCTGTAAAGGCTGGTCAGTTCCCAAACTGTTTCAATTCTCAAATTATGCTTATAGACATTCCTGCCCATGGAACAAGAGGGTCATGTCTTCTAACAGGAATGATGCAGCCACCTCACTGCTGGAAATCCAGACATTCTCTTCAGAGGATCCAGGAGTGAGCTTGGAGCTGGTTTTCAATATGCTAAACAATAAAACTGTGTGGTGGCGCCAGGCACCCCTATTAAGGGCTGCTCCATAAATATTCATGGACCATGATAACAACCAGGATAGTTCCTTCCCAAAAGTCTTTCTTTTTCACAGTGCCACCCAGATATGTCATGTGGAGGGGAGACTCCAGCATACAACGGAGGTGAAGTCCTGTACTGCCTAGGTAAGTTCTGTATGCTTTTTAAAAAACCTTTCTCCTGCAATCTGAGTGATTTTGGCTTTCATTTTGCTATTGTCCTGCCAGCAGTAGCTCCTCTCCAAGTCAGCTCTCCACCTCCTTCCTCCCGGTCAATAGGGAACCACTTAACTACATGAACATTAACTAATTTGAAGTTTGCTTTTCATCCCAGCACTAATAGGAGAGGCAGAATGTGTTTCTGTTTGTAAGTTTTCCATGTGGGTTAAGTAAAGATTGTTTGTTCTAGTTTGAAGCTTGGAAGAAAAAGGAAAAACAAGGCCCATGCCTCATCTTGTCCTTTGAATGTAGGCAGAAGAGCCATTGTTCCTGGTGCAGCTGAGACTTGCGAGCTGAGAAACCACTGGAGTCTCCTCTGAGGTTTCTGAAAAATTCCCCACACATATCATTGTCAGTAACCGTGGCAGGCTGTTTTGTTTCGCCTTTCATTCCTTATTTATTGCCAAAGTAAATGGCAATGACAGTTGAGAATGGAAAGAGTGGCAAGGAGGAGTGAAAAACAGGAATAAGGCATTGGTATAAACAAGAGAAGTTGCTAAAAAGGGAAAGGAGTCCCTTCTCTGAGAGCTCAAAACACGTTTCACCATCCAGCAAGGCTGGACAGAAAGCAGTTATTTTTAAAGGTAAACAGGTAAGAAGTGAAGCAGTGAGTCATCTAGAGCTTCAGGGTGGACGCCCACCCCTCTCACAAAGAAAAGATTGCCTTTTAATTCTGTATAGGTGAAACAGCACCCAGAACAATGGAAAGAAATATATTTGAAAGTAACAATTAGGATATATGATATTGAAGACAAAGCTAGACAGCTTAAAAAAATAAAAAAGCCTACCTTTCAAAGTCTCAAGAAATAAAACACCCTTGGAATGATTCCCTTTCAGCTGTTCAACGGCCAAAGGATGCCACCATTGATTGGGGGGTTTTTGGCGATTCTGATTTCAAGCTTGGCTTATTTGTTTAGTAGAATATGCAGCATTTTTCATGCTTCTCCTTCCACTGTAGTTTTCATAACAAGTCAGCAGAACATTCTATTCTGAATGTCCTGAGTCTGTCCCATTTGCAAAGAAAGGGCAACAGGGAGATGAAATGTTTCAATGTCCCCATCACTGAAAGGATAGAATCTGAGGTCTTCAACATGGTCTAATGAATCTCTGTCATCTGACCCTTGCTTATTGTTCCAGCTTCAAGTTCTAATGTTTTTCCCCTTGAACTTTATGATCTAGCAATTTCAGAAACTTTAACTTCCTCCAAATCGCTGCACTGCTTTAGACGTCTGTGGTCATTCCTATGACATCCTATCTCCCTGGGCAACCTTCCCCTGGTGTCTTCTCTTCTCTCCACCTAATCCTCCTTAGCTATCAACACATAACTCAGGTGTCATCACATCTAGGAAGTTATTCTTAACAACTTAAACCAGTCCCTCACAGGGGATTAGGCACCTGGGCATGGCATTCACAAAAGAATTACCATATTTATTGAAACTATTTCTGTGCTTGTCTCCTCCACTAAATCATATGTTTCTCAAAGGCATCTTATTTTCTCAGTATCACCACTGCCAAGCAAAAAGTAGGCACTTAATTGAATTTAATCAAAGAAAGGATAGTATGGAGTAGAGGGAAAAGCACTGAATTAAATTACAAAGACCTGATAGGCAAGTATATCATGACGCCACAGCTCACCAGCTGAGGCTAGTTTTATTGCTAACAACTTCAATCTTCTTTCATTGCCAGCACATTCTTTGGTGAGCTTCATGGCATGCCCCGTGTAACCTGGATCTCCATTCCCACCGATCCCCAATTCTGACAGTCTCTGCCCCAAGTCTTACAAGCAGAACAAAATCATTCTCCAATTCCCCCCTCCGCCATCCCTACTCACCTGGTAATAGCCAAAAGCTAACATCTAGGGCAGCACTGAACCAAGAACCAGGCCCCCTTCCCAAACCAGCCCATCATTCACTCCACAATCATTCTAGATGACTATCTTGAATTTGAATTTTCTGTAACAAGCATGAAATAAATCTACATATTTGGTTTCACTTATTCGATTGAGTAGTCACCTATCTGTAATAACCCAACATGTTGTTCAAATCATAGGGTACACTTGATAAATATGAACTAATTAAGTATAACTTCTGTGATTCCTTGGAGATATGAGATGTTTTGTGACAGAAACAGATAGTTGTCTATCAAGATGTATGTCTCACCCTTTCTGATGTTAAGATATTTCTGAGAAGAGGCTTAGCTAGAGACTAACTTAGCTAGAGACTTTCCAGCATTTTTCATCTGTTGTGGCTATGTGTTCTTATTAATGAAATGAAAATAGAGGAAATATGTGTCTTGCCTGATCCAAGGCTTTGAAGAAGTAGTTGTAACTTCTTTATGCACTTTGATTCCTGCCGCTTCAATGCAGATGAAAAATGGGCCCTATAGCAAGCGTTTACAAACTTTTTCTAGGTAATAAATACTTTATGCTTTTTTACCATATGCTCTCTGTCATAACTGCTCAACAATGCCTTTATAGTGCGAAGTAGGCATGGCAATACATTAACAAGTATCTGGAACTGTGTTTTAATAAAGTTTTATTTACAAAAAAGAGGTGAAGGGCCATATATAGCCCATAGGCTATAAGTTACCAACTCGTGTCTTAGAGGATAGCAGACCATGAGATAGAAGAAGGCTGAGTTCTTGAATCCCTCTTGGAGTAAAATCAACAACACAGATCAGGATCACCTGTCTTGGCTTGTTACATGTCTATAATAAGAAAATTCTACTGTATTAGGCCATTGAAATTTTGGTGCTTATTTATTAAATAAGTTAGCTTTGCCTTTACTAACACATAATACTAGCACAAGTTTTATAAATTGAGGAGTAAATATGTAAAGTTAAAAGACCCACCAAGATAAGCTTAAAGCAGAACCAAATGATTTAGTTCTCCTACTTACCAGCTGCCCGACCCATGCTGGCTCCTAGAATCATTTATTCTTTCTCATGCTTTTCCTCCTTAGCTATTTTCCTGTCCCCTCTCTCATAGCTTATTAGGCAGTCAAATTAAAAAGTGGTAAAGGTGATATATTTTATTCCATAGGCCTGTTTTAAAACTGTACTAGCCATAGTTAATGTACATAGATATCATTATTTCTTTAAATTTAGGAGTAAGATGCCATAGATAACCTGGTAAAGAAAAGCAGTCACCATATGCTACTCACAAATGCATTGCTATCCTCTATGGCCAAAGCTGTGTGGAGATCTGTGGGCACAGTAAAAGATCTACCCCCTTCTTTTGCATTAATGTCCATCAGGTGTTCTTAAAGCAATGCAGCTTGAACCCAATATGCCTCAGAGTGTAGTAAAATTCTCATTTAACTTCTAATTACAAAGTTATCTCAGCCTAGGTATCAAACAGGTGTCCAAAGTTTGGTGGTGGCAAGGTGGATGGGGCTGGGATATAGAAGGTGGTCAACACTTCAGCAAGGAACGAGTTTAAGGGACAGGCACACTCTGAACTCATAAGTATTCCTGTCCCCTGACAAGGGAGAGATAGCATGGGAAGAAATGCCAGATATAGGTGAAGGGGAGGAAAGCAGCAAATCACACTGCCACATGTGTACCTATGCAGCAATCTTGCATGTTCTTCACATGTACCCCAAAACCTAAAATACAATAAAAATTAAAAAAAAAAAAAGAATTGCACGTGCAGGGGTGGATTGCTTAGCATGCTTTTAGTTGCAAGTAATAGCAAATCAAAACTCAGATCAACTGATTTAAACCACAAAGGGAATTACCTTATTTGTGTGAAAAAAAGCTAGTATGAAATGTAGAAATAATTCATTCAGGAATCTGACTCCATTTCCTTATCATTCTCTTTTCTCTATCCTCCTATATATGACATTTATATCTTCAAGTGACTTTTCTTGTGGCTGCAGCAGTCTCAGATCTTATAAATGGCGTATCATATCATTCAAGGTAAGAGAGTGGTCCTGTTCTTTCTCCAATCATAGATAAAATAGTCCCAGGTTCTGATTTAACTAACTCGGTCAGGTAGATGGCACATGGTGACTGGCTTAGACCTATGGTTTCTGCCCATCCCTGACACAATTACTGTGCCAAAGGGGATGAAAGAATGCTGATTGGCTTTTGCTAATTAGGGCTCACCTAATCTGCACACTATCCATGTAATGGGGGAGGGGTGGAATGGATCTGGAAAGATAATTACAACGTCTACTACACTAAGTGAAGGTCAACACATCGTGTGTCTTCCCTCGAGTTTCTCCAAGATCCTCATGCAGGTAGATTTCACGCTACTCTACCAACTCACCAGCATCCCTGCTTTGCTGCTGTGTAAGAAATCATCCCCATTTTGCTGCTGAGGGAACTGAGAATCAGAGAGTTAAGTCAGCCTTCTAAGATGTTGCAGCTGGTAAGTGGTACAGCAAGGGCATAAGCACAGCAAGGGCATAAGCATCAGTCTCACATTCTTATGCCCCACCCTATGGCTCCTACCTAAAAAATAAACCAAAGTTAGATGGCCTGCACATTAGGAGAAGTCCCAGTCATATGCAAGCCCTATCTGAACAGTAGGTTCCTTTCTACTCTCTGACATGCAATGTTTACTGCGAGTATAGAACTTACCGTTTGAGTCTGGAAGAAAATGCCCAGTAAGTCCTTGTAATCATCATTTCAGTGTCTAAGTACAATTGACCCTTGAAAAACATGAGTTTGAACTGTGAAAGTCCACTTACACGCAAATTTTCTTCCTCCTCTGCCACCCCTGAGAAAGCAGGACCAATTCTTCCTCTTTCTTTTCCTCCTAGCCTACTCAACATGAAGACAAGAACAAAGATCTTATGATGATCCACTTCTACTTAATACATAGTAAACACATTTGCTCTTCCTTATAATTCTCTGATTCATGTTTTATTTTATCTAGCTTACATTATTGTAAAAATATAGTATATACAGTACATGTAACATAAAACTCATGTTAATAAACTGTTTATGTTATCAGTAAGACTTAGGGTCAACAGTGGACTACTAGTAGTTAAGTTTTGGGGAGTCAAAAGTTAAACATGGATTTTCTACTATGCAGTGAGTCAAAACCCCCAACCCTGTGTTGTTCAAGGGTCAACAATACCATTCTTGTATTTAACAGAGAATGTGTGTATATGAGTGTGTGCATGTGTGTATAGTTTATTTCCCAGTACTTTTAAAATATTAATAACAAGTGGCCTTCCTGGATTCTCTTTAACTGTAAAAAAAAAAAAAATCTTCAGAAGTCTATCATACATCACTAGCCTTTCTTCAGAAACCCTCCCGTGTGTCTCATAAAATCATCCCAAAGTTGTAACATGCACTGGCCTCAGCCTCTCCAACTTGTCATTTCCAAATTAGTGCCCAGAATGACCCACACCTAACACAGGCTTAGTACTTGAGAGAGGCTGAGATTATGTACCCTGAAACCTTCTCTGGTTTTTGATTGTATCATCCGCAATGATCTGGGCAGTAGTATGGTATGTGTAGAGTATGCAAGTACAGATTAAGGCTAACCATAAGATGTGAGAGTGAGATAATCCCAAATTGGCTACTCAGTTTGCATACTTAACATGATTTTGGGCAGGTCATCAACCTCTCTAAACGTCCATTTCTCTTACCTGTAAAACCGGATTAATAATAATAACATATACTTCATGTGATAATCATAAGCATAATGTCTGACACATAGTATTCAAAATTGTTCACCAATACTACCATTATCATAAATATTAATGTTTATTTTATTACTCTTATGATTATTAATCAGAATTGGCATTTTACTCAAATGACCAAATTCACTCCATTTTCTCACTGTTGGACATTAGCTACATATAATTTCCATCTGCTTAATATACTGCCTTTGGGAATCTAATCTTTAATTTAGATAAAGGTCTATTTTCCTCTTTTATATAAAAGGAAAATAAACAAACAGATGCAAAACATATTTTTTAATATCTTGGCTATTTACTTTCTGCTTTATGATATTTAGTACTATGCTTAAAGTTTTTATTCCATTTCTTTTTTTATTAGCTAAAGTAGCAGATCTTCTTACAATTTCCTTTAGTAATTTCTTTTGATACTTATCAAGTCCAAGCAACTAAGACACAGGCCCTGTAAGGAAAATGTCATCTCTACACAGTCAATAGACCCAGGTTTCAATGGGCTTAACCTGAATCTCTGGCCTGCACAGCACTTCAGTGTTATATCCCAAGGGCCTCGGAGCTAATGAAACATGTTGCAATCCTAATATCTACTTAAGCAAATTGAATGTGGCCATCCAGGAAAATTACTCCGTTGTCATAGTAACTCTTTTACTACTTAGTTCAAGAAGAATAGAAAAAAAATAAAACATGGCAGCCAACTGTACAACCCAAAATAAAGTTGCAGGAGGTACAAAGCAGAGACAAATAAGGGATTTAATTCAAGATGGAGGAAAACACCTGAAATGCAATGAGCTCCCCATAACACACTCTCCCTTCGCATGCTTAGACATAAGGTTGGGCGTGTCTAAGCAAGAAACTCACAGAATGTGAAACATGGAAGAGCTCTTAGGAGTTCTAATTTGAGCCCTTCCTTTTACAAATAAAGAAACAGAAGCTCACAGAGGTAAAACAACTTACACAAGTTCCCACATCCAGTTATCAGCCCATACTGAAGCAGAAACAAGGTCTCCTGCTTTTCTGCCCAGGAATCTTCCATCTTATCATTCGATGTCTGGGATGTAAAGGCAAAAAGTTGCATCCAAAGGACAATTTGGAGTCTTTGCTTTTTTTATTATTATAAAGGATTGACTCAGTGCAGCAAGAGGAAAGCAGGTTAATCTTAAACCTATTCCAAGACTGGGAAGTTATTCAAAAAGTTAGAAAGACCTCACTCATCATACATCAATTACACATTGACTTTGTGCGACGCACTACGCTGGCTTCCTGAGATCAAAGATGATTTGGTTAAAATGGTTAGGACACTCACAGTTCTTTCAAAAGTAGAATACCTTATGTTTACACTGAAAGTCAAGAGTTTGAAAATCTCCAGCTCCAAGGGATTTATTCTCCATTTCACAAACCTTAGAACATATGGCAAAGTTATGGTACTAATAAGCAGCAGCTGCAGCCTGATTTTAACTCTGTGATGCTTTCAATATCAAGAAAGCATAGAAATTGCAAACCTGTGCCAGAGAGGCCTTTTAAAATGATCATCGATGAAAACAGGAACACTAGTCAAAAAAAAGGAGGCCCAGGAAATTTAGACAGTAAATATCATGGTCTAGAAACATGAAAACTGGCTCCCTTATGCACAACGTTGATAAGTCTGTAGGTTAACATTAGTATGCCATGCCTAATGCCAACCCATTTGATTTTCCAAACCAGGACCAGGTACTTCGGTCTTATCCCAAAATGATATCCCTTGCCTTTTTGGTTGAGAATTTTTTTTTTTGTCCTTGGATTCTAAATGATTGCAGACGAAAGAGGTCTTGATATCTCATTCTTAGATCAGCATCCCCCGAAGCCAGAAGCAGTCTGATGATTTTAAAGAATTAAACCCAGTAGGCTTGCAAGAATTAAGAGAGAGCCTATTAGTTGGTGGCTATGAAAAGAAGTGACTAAGGGATTATATCAAGTGAAAATACGCTCCTGCCTGGTACTTGGTAGTAGATTTTGTTTCTCTAATTAGACTATCAATGGGGCATAAAATTTGTGCCAATAAATCTTCTTTGGGTGGATGGATAAGTAGGTAGTTGGATAAGAACAAAATTATAGTTAAAAGTGATGGTGTTTGATAAATTCTAAAATAGGACGATGGATGAATACATTCATGCAGTCGTTCATTCACCTACTGAAAAGTATTTGTTGGGCAGCTACTATATAACAGATTCTGCTCTAGATGTTAGTTACAGCAATAACATTGACATAGTCCTGTCCCTCACATAAATTCCAGTAGACTTTACATTCTATTGAGGAAGGAGAAAAAAAACTGACCAAAAAAATTCTGTGTGGTAATAAATGCTATGAAAAAAGATAAGGAATGAGGAGGGACTGGATGATGAGGTTAGAGGCAGGTCCCTGGGCAGGAAATAAGTTTGAAGTGTTTTAAAAGCAGAAGAACAAGCATTTTACAACTGTAGTAAAGGACAGGGGAAAATGATGTTAGAACTTAGGCAGACGCAAGAGTATGTGTCACTTTAGGGGACATGATGAGGTTTTGAGATATTTTATAATGGGCTGGGAAATCACTGGGAGGTTTTGAGATGGTAAGTTGGGTGACATCTGAAAAAATTATGGTCCCATTTCTGAGATGAGAAAGAGTAGGGGAGATTTTTTGAAAATGAAAATCAAGATTCTGTACTAGAAGCATTAAGTTTAAAAAGTCTGTTGAATCAAAGAAGAGAAGCTATGGAGATGGTTGGACATATGTCTGGAGCTCAGGGAAGTGGTATGGTCTAAAGTGATGATATAGTTTGGATTTTTGTCCCTGCCCAAATCTCAGGTTGAATTATAATCCCCTGCATTGGAGGAGGGGCCTGGTGGGAGGTGATTGGATTACAGGGGTGGATTTTTCCCTTGCTGTTCTTGTGATAGTGAATGAGTTTTCAGGATATCTGGTTGTTTAAAAGTGTGTGGCATCACCCCTTCACTCTCTCTCTTTCTCCAGCCATGTAAAATATGCCTGCTTCCCCTTGGCCTTCCATCATGATTGTAAGTTTCCTGAGACCTCCCAGTCATGCTTCCTATACAACCTGCAGAACTTTGAATCAATTAAGCCTCAGGTAGCTCTTTATAGCAACGTGAGAATAGACTAATTCAAATGGTAGGGTCTAATTAATGTAGAAATTTAGAAGTCAGCAATGTCTGTGCTGACTGATTGGTAATGGCTGCTGAAACATTGTGTTAAGAAGTCTGAGGGTTAGGCACAGTGGCTCAGGCCTGTAATCCCAGCACTTTGGGAGGCTGAGGTGGGCAGATCACTGGAGGTCAGGAGTTTGAGACCAGCCTCACCAACATAGTGAAACCTCATCTCTACTAAAAATACAAAAATTAGCCAGGTGTGGTAGTGCATGCCTGTAGTCTCAGCCACTTGGGAGGCTGGGGTGGGATGGGAGGATCACTTGAGCCCAGGAGGCAGAGGTTGCAGTGATCCAAGATTGCGCCACTGCACTCCATCCTGGGCAACAGAGTGAGACTCTATCTCAAAAAAAAAAAAAGAGAGAGAGAGAGAGAGAGACTGAGATCATTTAGCAATTCAGGTACCAATAAACCCCATGATTTTGGCACTTTGAGCACAGCATAAGGGATACAGGTCACAGTTACAACTAGGAAGTCATACAGAATATGTAACCTCAAGTAAGGTGTTTTATATGACAAGATGTATCCTAAGACCAAAGTTTGGGTGAGGCATAAATATTGAAATAGAAATCTTTTATAGAATAGAATATGTATAATAATAGCTGCCACTCTTTTGAGTGCTTACTTTGTGCCATTTATATTATGATTTCATTTAATCTTTTTAATCACTTTGAAAAATAGGTATTATTTTAAAAGTTTGTTTTCCAAGAAATAAAATGAAGATTTCAGCAACCAAGTTCATAAGGCTAGTAAACAATGACACTGAAATTCAAAATCAGGTTTGTCTAACTTCAAAGTCCATGATCATTCTGTTACATCATAGAAAACATCAAAATAGAGACTAAGTCATAATAAAGACTGGGCCAAGATGGTGAGTAGAAACAACTTCAAATCAAAAGCAATGAGGCCTCCCAGGAAGAGAGACCTATGTCATTTGGATGACAGAGGCAAGGGGAGAGTACCTGCTGATTACTCATTTTCATTTGTTTATTCCATTAATATATTAAGCTCCAAAAGTTAGTGGGGAAGGAAGCTAGACCAAGACTGAGTTTATGATTTAGATGGGCTTGGGTATGAGGAAGCAAGGTGAGGGCTCTCACATACTTACAGAGTGAGAAGGTTCTACCAGAGTGAAAGAAAATCATTTCCTTAACTATACCTTGCCTTTACAGCTGGGAACTTGCGAAGGGTTAGACAAAGAAATGTGCACTCTCTTTCCCAGTGTCTCTCCAAGGAAACCCTAGGAGCATACAAACACTCAATCCACTGTCATTACAGTCAGTCAACTTGTTATAGGCCAGGAACCTACAATAGTTTACAGATCATACCAGCTGAATTACAGATCCAACGAAACAGTGAAATTCAGGGCGAAAGACACTAAATTGATTATCCAACATGTACCAGCAACTACCAGTGATTTCCAGATGAATAAGACATTCCTGCTACCCTCATAGAGTTTATTATTCTGCAAAGAAACGATATAATACACATGCACACACACATACACATACAATTAAGAGGCAGAATATAAATGTCATCAGAGAACTGTGAAGAAAATGTTCTCAGAAAAACTAAAAACATCCTGTGAGGATTGGAAAATGGTTTATGGAGGTTTGTTTATTTTAGTTGGGTGGGGGAGATAACTAGCCAGACAGAGCTGACTGGAAAGAACATTTCAGGTAAAGAAAAGCAGCAGGAAACTATGGCCCATGTTTACACATCAGTAAATTTTCCTGCTTTGAATGCTTAGAAGATGGTCTGGAGATACTTCCACCTGCTACTTGATGAGTTTCCAGGCTCAAAAGTTTGATGGTGAGTACTTTGGAGGTGGCAAACCTATTTAAGAATTTTGATGAAAGTGATAGATCTTCACTCATGAAAAATATACCTAGGTTAAAAAACACATACACATACACACCCTGAGTTACACTCTTTCCCAGTTTCTTCAAAAATTCCAGTTATCACCTTTCCAGGAAAAGCCATGTCCAGCCAGCTTCCCACCAGGCCCAGTCCTGACTCTTTATACCAGAAGCCAATGCAACCAGCTTTAACTGAGACTGGGAATGGTCCTACCATTTGTTCAGTTGTAATTAATGCATGTGAAACCACAGGGCTGCTTAGTCTGGTGTTGAAGCACAAACTGAACTAAAGGGCACTGAGCCACTGCCTCCTCAGCAAGGCTCCCCAGTGAATAATGACAGCTTGATACTAGCCAAAGAAATAAAGAATTAGTGCATGTTACGTGGCAGCAGCTTGCAAAGGAAAATTGCTCTGTGGTTATTTAAACATTCAAATGAGTTCAAAATCAAAATGTGTGCACACAACCATGCCCCTAACATATGTGCATCACAATGACAATTGTTTGAATTCAGTAATTCAGCTTTTGCCCCACTGGCTCTGCTTTTGTAGCCATGGGTATTACCCAATAATCTGAGTAGTTTTTTCTGTTTGTTTCCCAGCAAGCCAGTTAGACTCTACCAGAAGACTTAGTTAAGAGATTGCAAACCATTGGCCTTGTTTGACCCATAGGTTTATTTAGCCACATATATATATTTAAAACCTTGGATATTCTTTAACATTTTGAAATTAGGAGATTATGCATCAAAATCCAGATTTCTAATGGATTTTTAAAACTTCTGGAGCTCTGACAATAATGGGCTCATTAGACATGTTTCTTCATGGCAACAATTATCTTTAAATAAATTACAACTGCTCCTTTTAGGAATAGCATGGGCTATGTAGTTTGCCACCGCCCTACCAGCTCAAGTTGTATTATATTCAACATGTTTCATGTATTTATATCACCTGCCTGGCCCGCAAACCATTCAACTGTGCTTTTTTCTTTCTTTTCCCCGTCCTTCCTTCCTTCCCTCCCTCCCTCCCTCCCTCCCTCCTTTCCTTCCTTCTTTCCTTCCTTCCCTCCCTCCCTCCCTCCTTTCCTTCCTTCCCTCCCTCCATCCCTCCTTTCCTTCCTTCCTGCCTTCTTTCCTTCCTTCCTTCCTTCCGTCCTTCCTTCCTTCCTTCCTTCCTTCCTTCCTTCCTTCCTTCTCTCTCTCTCTCTCTTTCTCTCTTTCCTTCCAGAGTTTCAACACTCTTGTCACCCAGGCTGGAGTGCAATGGCACAATCTCGGCTCACTGCAACCTCTGCATCCTGGGTTCAAACAATTCTCTTACCTCAGCTGGGATTACAGGCACCCAACACCATGCCCGGCTAATTGTTTGTATTTTTTAGTAGAAATAGTGGTGTTTTACCATGTTGGCCAGGCTGGTCTCAAACTCCTGACCTCAGGTGATCCACCCTCCTTGGACTCCCAAAGTGCTGGGATTACAGGCATGAGCCACTGCACCCAGCCTAAGTTTGCAATTTTTAATCTAGTAAATACATCATAAATTATTGGGGCACTATAATGTGATATTTAGGAATATGAGCTACAGAATCTGGCCTACCTATGTTTGAATCTTTATCATCAGCTAGCTAGGTGAAATGAGTTACTTAATTTCCATAATCCTCAATTTTCTCACCAGTAAAATGCTGATAATAGTATCTATCTTACATGATTTCTGAGTAAGAATAAAGTTAGCTATGTTTAGCACAATGTTCATTATGTCCTTACCTGGAAATAGTGGTCAAAGTATATTAATTTACCTTTCACTAATAATTAGCATTTCTCCCCGGGGAAGAATCATACTTTTACACTCTACTGAAGTCAGGCTTAGTCATATGACTAGTATGGGCAAATAAAATGTGAGCAGAAGTGAGGTGTGTCACTTCCACGGGAGTCGTTAAAGGCAGTTTGTACTTTACCAATGCTCTACACCACTGCAACTGATGCTTCTTCAGATAGTGATCCATCTAATGCCTGGGTCCTGGGAGAAGTTCATGGACAATGTGGAGGAGGGCCCCTAGCTGACTCCTGGCAGACACGGAGAGCGAGTGAGAAATAAACCATTTTTACTTGAACCCATTGAGACTTCATAGTTACCATTGCAGCATAACCTGACCTGTTTTGATTGATATTATAGTGGTAATTATTATTTCATCAGCATTATTATAATTATGACTACTGTTTATAGTAATTGTCCTTGCCAAACCTTACTTTCATTTCCAGAGGTCCTAGCAAAGAGAACAGAAGACCCGTAAGTTCTGTTCTTTCTCTCGTCCCCTGATACCATCATGTACCTTGAACTTACCTTGCATGTATCCATTTCTCACAGCCCTCAACATCCCAGTGGACACAAGCCTTCAGAGAAAGGGAAAAAAAATATTTCTTTTTACACTAAGACTGCTTCTCCCTTATCAATGTGCAATGAATCAAAATTGTATTCATATCTTATAAAAATATGCAAAGAAAATGTCAGTTTTTTCCACTTTTTGTCTCATCTTTCTCCAACACTGCCACCCTTTTGGATAGCAGGAGAAAATTATCTTTAGTTGAATCCAGGAAATTTAGCCTGATTCAGTAATGTAAACCTGAAGGTGGCAAACTAGGACCTAAAAACCCACCATGGGTTTGTGTGTATAAAGTTTCGTTAGACCATAGTCACCTGCTCATTTACATATTATTTATGACTTCTTCCATGCTACAAGGGTAGAATTAAATATTTGCAGTAGAGTCCATACAGCTCATGAAACCAAAAATATTTGCTCTCTAGCTCTTTGTAGAAAAGATTTGCTGGTAATTTTCTTTAGTAAATTACCAGTCTCTTTTGGATAAAATTCTTAGTCTTTAAAATATCTCCCTACTCATTTAACTCTTCTCCAAGAAGATAGATGGATATAAGAAGGTGTATGGTCCCTACGCCCTTGTGGTAAAAGAAGAGACTGGATTCTTGAGTGCACGTGGTATCCTCTGGATTCTTGCTCTTATCTACTGTACAGTGGTTGATATGGATTGCTCCCTGGACTAATGACCACTGACATGAGACTGGTCTTATTCCTGAGAGTTCTGCTGACATTCCAGGCTACAGTTGGCAGCTGGCAAAACTCATGGCTGTTCTCATCTTGCCTGTCATAATCTGGTATCTTCCCTGGTGACGTGACTGCAGATGATGCTAAAAGCTCCACCAAAAGCCAGTTGTAACTTCCTTGCAGTCCTCAACTGCAGAACCACTTTTATTTAATGCTAGGAGTCTTTTCTGGCAAACTCCCCAGATAAAATCTCAAGTAACCTCTGCATCCTGTCCCAAGGGCATATGATAAATTCTTCATGGGAGATAAGGGTGGTTTCGAAGGGCTACTCTCAGGCTTTCCTTCCACTTAACCATACTGGGATGCCACATTTCACACTGGGTAGATTACCTATAAGGAAATTATCTTCTAGAATCCTAAGCAGAAAAGAGGGAACAGAAATCTCTCAGCCCTTAGTGTTTTCTTTAAACCAAACATTCTTCCTCTCTCTGATATTCAATTCTAACAGTGGGAGAGTAAGGCACATAGCTGCCCATCTACTGTTTCCACCGCAAATGTCTCTAACTGATATGAGTATTACCACTCTGCTCTTTCTGTCTATTTAGGATATCTATTACTAAAATTGCATAATCAAGCCTGCTAGCCAAGGCTCTTAATATATTAAAAGGCAGATAGTGGGAATATGAGAATAAAAGGTATTTAGTATATTATATTTAGTATATTGGTTCCTCTTAACAAACTTGGGCTAGAAGAACACATTATTGCAGCTTTGAAAAATCCTGATTGGGGTGTCAGAACCTAAATATTATCTTTCTTTTCATTCTGACTGAAACGTGATAGATACAGCACTTGGGCTTACTGAGGAATAAAGTCATATACACTGAAAAGCACAAGAGAAGAACACATTAAAAGTATTCAAGGCCAGGTGCAGTAGCTCATGCCTATAATCCCAACACTTGAGGGGCCAAGGCAAGTGAATCACTTGAGGTCAGGAGTTCGAGACCAGCCTAGCCAACATGGTGAAACCCCCTCTCTACTAAAAATACAAAAATTAGCCAGGCTTTTTGGTGCATGCCTGTAGTCCCAGCAACTTGGGAGGCTGAGGCAGGAGAATTGCTTGAATCAGAGTTGCAGTGAGCCAAGATCATGCCACTGCATTCCAGCCTGAGTGGCAGAGCAAGATTCTGTCTCAAAAAAAAAAAAGGCATTCAAAAAATATTGCTCACATTGCATATGCACAGTATCAAACTCATTTGAAGAGACTAGAATACATGAGGAGTTTATTATGAAAACCCTACTGCCAATGCAGAGGGACCACCTTCAAGCCTGTTCTTAATCAAGGTTGTTGGATCCACCTCAATAGATGTGGTACAGGCATTTCACAAAGTGAGATTTTCATTCGTGTAAGTGGGCATTTTTTGTCTAGGGTCTTCCCCCACTTTAAAATGAAGTGGTTGGATTGGAAGATGATTGAGGTCACTCTCAGGTCTGAAACCAACATCAGAATGAGGCAATGCAGCAGAGTAGTGAGGGGACAGTCCCCACGTTGTACAGCCTTGGATTTGAATCCTGAGCCTGCCATTTAGTCATTGTGTGTATCTGTTCACGGCCACTACAGGAGTTTCTATATCATGGACCTCTGTTCAGGATCAAGACCTCATATCAGTATTTGATTAGTTCCTCCCATCCAGACCACGTTGATTTACGTTATGGTAAAAAATAGCCATTCCAACCACCCTCCCTTTAAACAAACAATAAAAAAGTTATTACTTTTAACTAAAAGGACAATTGCTCTACTCAGAATACCACATGCATCAGCAAAGTTAGATTCCAGTTTGGCAGGCTGTCAGAATCTCATTGAACACACCTCTCTTCTTATTTTTTCTTATATAACTGTTGCAGGTCTAACCCAGTCCCTGGGTTTGAGCCACACAAGAAACTTGGACACTGAAATTTTGGAGAGTCCCCTGTACTAAAATTCCTGACCTCTGAAATGCCCAACAGTGTCTTTCTTTGTGATCATTTTATGATTTCTCCTGACTGAGAGGCCATAACTCAAAATGATATCTGGTCACTTATTCAGCAGTCACTCTAAGAAATATTTTTGTTAAGTACTGACAAGTTGGGAAGAGATGATTAAGTTATCCAACTTCAAGCCATGGGAAGAATCTCAGATTGGCTACAATTTTGATTGGTATTCGATCTTGGCACAAAAATTGAGATGAACAGTATCATCTAGGAATAAAGAGAACTAATGGAACAATATGTCTGTTTTGTAGCTTTTGCTCAAGCATTCCTAATATATTTCTTTAGGTTAGAAACCATGTCATTAGCATAGTTACAAAGGACTTCTTATTCTTAGAGAAAAAGTAGGATGGAAGTGTCATACCTAGAGGTTATGACAATTATTGTATGAATGTGTGTGCATGTATGTACACACACATTAAGTGTTTGAAACACCCCTCAAGCACTATTACCCTTTGTGATCTTGGGCACACTCTACCTAAAGAACAGGTTGAGGAGAACATCAGTTATAGTAGGCAAAGGGCCAAGGGACAGGTCTGCTTGAGACCAGCAGACCCCTGAGATAGGTATGAACCTGAGGCAAGGCAGAAAGCCAGAGGTAGACAAGGCAAGACCTGTCATAACTACACCTCATTTACTCCTCACACCAACCCTGTAAGACAGGAATAGACAAGTTCAATAACTTTCCCATGATCATACAGCAGAGTTAAGATGTATAATAGAACCAAGTAGTCAAACTCTAGACCCTGCTTTTCTACCACTCTGGATATTCTCTTTCCCCTCCTAGAATCTGGGATACAAAATTATAAGAGAAGGAATAAGAAGTAGGAAAGACCAGAAAAAAGTTGAGAAATATACCAAAAACTTTACGGCAAGACAGGCCATGAACAGATATTAATGAGCATCCTTTGCTTGTAGGGACCTTATCGTACCATGAAGAATCTGAAATGCGCTAATAATTGGATGATAACTATTTCATAGATCATTAGTCTAGGAACTATTGCCTTTAATCAAAGGACATTGGGAAGTAGGCAGTGCTTACATGAAGGGATGAATCTCTAAATAAGGGGAACTTTAGTCAGGTCAGTGCAAAAGGAAAGGACAAATAGAGGTAGGAGGGAGATTTGAGGAATTATTACTTTAACAATTACAAAGACAGTTGCTCAGTTTTTCTGGACATATAAATAATTCAGAAAATGCTATTGAGCTACTACATTAGATCCTTGAGTATAATAATTTAGAGTAAAAAATTAGTAAGTAGTTTTCTCTTGCTATGGTCTGAATGTGCCCCAAAATCCATGTGTTGAAATGTAATCCCCACTGTGGTGGTATTAAGAGATGAGGACTTTGGGGAAGTGATTAAGTCATGACAGCTATGCTTTCCTGATTGAGTTAACATCTACCCCTCTTTTTTTCTGAAACAGAGTCTCGCTCTGTTGTCCAGGCTGGAGTTTAGTGGTGCAATTTTGGCTCACTGCAACCTCCGCCTCCCAGGTTCAAGTGATTCTCATGCCTCAGCCTCACAAGTAGCTGGAATTAAAGTCAGGCACCACTATGCCTGGCTAATTTTTATATTTTTAGTAGAGACAGGGTTTTGCCATGTTGGCCAGGCTGGTCTTGAACTCCTGGCCCCAAGTGATCCTCCTGCCTCAGCCTCCCAAAGTGCTGGGATTACAGGTGTGAGCCACTGCATCCAACCTCAATACCCTTATAAAAGAGGTTTCAGAGAGAGTTTGCCTCTCTTGCTCCTCTGCCATGTGAGGACACATTGTCTGTCCCCTCTGGATGACACAACAATAAGATGTCATCTTGGAAGCAGACACCAGGCCCTCTTTAGACACAAAGCCTGCCAGTGACTTGATCATGGACTTCCCAGCCTCTAGAAATGTGAGAAATAAATTTCTGTGGTTTATTAGTTACGCAGTCCATGGTATTTTGTTACAGCAGCACAGAGTAAGACACCCCTGTGTTCAAAAGACTTACAAGCCAAGAAGACACATATAACCACAGAAAAAGCATCTGAATTTGTTTTTTTCTTTGAAAAGGAATATATAGAAGATGATTTAAAGTGTGTAGAATGTCTTTCGTCCCCATTTTGGAGTATCAATGGAAATGAAGCTCCTTTTGCCTCAACACATAACCTTATATTACAGTTTCCATGCAGATTGAGAATTTATGTTGTGGCAGCACGTCATTAGATTTAAGAATCTTTGTGCATGAAGCAAACACTAGTTTTTGCAAGCATTGGAGCCAAAAGGAGAAGATTTCTTGCAGATACAAAGCTAAAGAAAAAGTGAGCATCATTTCACTCCATTCCATGACAATTTGTCCTTTCTCTAAACTCTGAAACACGATTTAGCCCTTTGTCATAGTGCCTGCTAACTATTCCCCAGTTGTTAAGTCAGTCTCCTTTATCCTAAACCAGGTTACAAGATCCTGAAGGGCATATTGGGTCTTGAGCTTCCTTTGTGCTAGTCTCAATGTCCAGCTCCATGTCAAACCTGAATGTCGTGCCTGGCACTGGCTCCCTCGAGTTGACATAAAGAAAAAGAATCTGTCAAGAAAGAGAGGGGGAAGGTTCAAAAGTATTTGGCTAGTAAAGGTTGGGATAGGTTTTGCAGTTTTAATGATACAGCCTGATATCTTGGAAAGACCTGAATTTTCTGAGAAGACCATACAGATCGCATACATCACAGACAAAGTTAAAGGCTGCCTAGAGTTAGGAGACTGGCTGAGCCTCAAGTTCATACTTACGTAGTTATTTACCGGCACACACAGAGTCTATTGGCTTTCCCTTAGTGCTGTTTTTCTGTAGAAACTATTAACCTAGAAAGGAAACAAACCAAGAAATTGAAATATTTACTGAGTCCCAAAGATCCCCAGCAGGTCACTGATCACATGTCTATTAAACACTCTGGTGGCCCCAAATGGCAGCAGAAGCCACAACCTCTGTCCTTGCAAAACTTGTAAAATTTATGGTGGTTGAAATAGCCTTTAAGATATTCACCTGTGCTTCCCTCTGCCTTTCACTCACTCATTGACATGGTTTGGTTGTGTCCCCACCCGAATCTCACCTGGAATTATAATTAATCCCCAGGTGTCAAGGGCGGGGCCACATGGAGGTAACTGAATCACGGGGGGTGGTTCCCACATACTGTTCTCAAGGTAGTGAATATGTCTCAATGATGGTTTTAAAAAGGGGAGTTCCCCTGCATAAGCTTTCTTGCCTGCCACCACGTAAGACATGACTTTGCTTTTCACTTGCCTTCTGCCATGATTGTGAGGTCTCCCCAGCTATGTGGAACTGTGAGTCCATTAAACCTCTTTCTTCTATAAATTACCCAGTCTCAGGTATGTCTTTATTAGCAGTGTGAGAACATATTAATACACTTAGTAATCATTTATTTTTCCAGCATATTATTGACAGTCTATTTGTGCCAGGATCAATGATTAGGCCATATGACTAGATAATGCTAACAAAAAGTTTGAAATTGAACCCAAAGCATTCAGGGTATCTGAGAAATTTGGTTAGCCATGAAGAAAGACAAGCAGAGTCCAAAGAAAAGAATGTGCTGCAGTATTTGAGTTCATTTCTCAACATGGATCTTTTCATCCCTAAATGTATTTTTCCTTTTCTCTGAACTTTCCAGCATAGTCTCTTCCTTAGGCCTGGATTTTGCCTGAGTTTTTTTTCTAACTAAAACAACAGAGATTCTGGTTTGAAGGCCTCACTTGGCTTTCAGAAAGATGGCTTATTTGGGTTTAAACGTTATTAGAAAAGACTATGGGTCTTTAGCTTTTCTTCCCGCCTCACTTTTTTCCCATGGATTTGTTTGGAACATGTCTGAAATCTCAAAGTTATATGAATAACTGAAACATATAAGCAAACATAAACTTTCAAGCCCTGACTTGGCAAGAGGAAGTACATTATAATTCCTCACAATTGGATAGGAAAATCAAGCATGATGTGAGGAAGGGGCCGAGGTGGCAGTGGACACCCCCCACTTACAAGCATGCTCAGAATTTTTAACAGGAGAGAGCTTGCCCTTTTCTTTCTTTTTCCCTTTTTGTCATCCTCTGGCCCATCCTCCAGCCCTGTAAGCTACCAAGAGATTCTCAAAGACCTTTCATGAGTTGTTGCCTCCTTTGCATCAGCTCATCCCTCTGCCTGTATGTTCACCTCCCTCGGAGCGTAAGCACAAGTTACCACATGGCTTTACAACCACTGATACTTGGCTATCTCTATGGTTTATCTTTCCTACCAGCCTCTGATGTTCATGAGGTTGGACAACGTTGTTTTCACTTTGAATCTCTGAAATTTAACACAATAACTGATGTAATAAATGCACAATAGATATTTGATGAATAAACTTAAAATAATAACCCATATTAGTTCAGCACTGACTCTGTGTCAAGTACCACATGAAGTGTTTTATATGTATGAATTTGTTTATTTATCACAAAACGTTATGAAGCAAGAACCATTATTTAATCTGTATTGGTCTGTCCTTACACTGCTAATAAAGACATAACTGAGACTGGGTAATTTATAAAGGAAAGAGGCTTAACTGACTCACAGTTCCACATGGCTCGGGAGGCCTCACAATCACTGAAGGTGAATGAGGAGAAAAGTCACTTCTTACACGGTGCCAGGCAAGAGGGTATGTGCAGGGGAACTGCCCTTATAAAACCATCAGATCTCATGAGACTTACTCACTACCAGAAGAACAGAATAGGAAAGACCCACCACCATAATTCAATTACCTCCCACTGGTCCCTCGCATGAAACATGGGGATTATGGGAGCTACAACTGAAGATGAGATTTGGGTGGGGGGACACAGCCAAGCCATATCATTCTCCATCTCAATACCATTTCTATGTTTCAGTTTCCTCATTTGTAAAATGGGAATGACAATAGAACCTATAGAGAAGATAACTCCTAGAGAGTTATCTTCTGAGATAAGAGGATAAAGCACATAGAGGAAAAGAGACTTGCTCAAGATATGCAGCAAGGGCTTGAGGCAGGATTTGAACTTGGGCTATCTGACCTCAGAGCCTACACTCCTACTCACCACCCTACACTGAACGGGAGTAGAGTTGTAGAACCAAAAGAAAGATTGAAAAGTATATTGTCCAGTGATTTGAAACTTTCTTAGCAGTCAGACCTTTCCTTCCTGGGAAAAATCTTTAACAGCTCTAGAGGTAATACAAATGACAGTGGATAATTAAAGTGGGTTGGTGGTGGAGAGATCGACCCCTGTTGCATGGCCTTCTCCCCGTGCTCCATGGGTTCCCCTGATACATCTCAATGAGTGTGGAGAAGTGAGTTTGAACATTACTGCTCTAGCCCAGGTCCTTTCAATTAAAAAATGAGACCTGTTTTATCCTAATTTGCTTGCTAATGTTGTGTATTTGCTAAATATACTAAATCATTCATCCAAGGACACACGGTAGTAAGTTGCAGAAACCGGGTCTTCTGACTCCAAGGCCAGTGTTCTTTCCACTATATTATGCCAATGTAATTGATTCCCAATCCTAGCTTCATGCCAATGAGGCTGTTCTAGTTCTCTCATATTCCAAAATATGTAGCAAAATTCTCAAAGCAAAAGCAGTCATTTATTTTAGAACATTTATTGCCATATTTTTGTTGTTGATGAGCAGAGAATGGGACAAACTTATAAAATCAAATGATAACAAGATAATGTCACCGCTAAGATATTGCAAATCTAAAAAGGTTGAAGTCCAGAGTAATATTCAACCATGCAAACTAAACCCATACATTCAGATTCTGACCTTGAACAACTAATCCTTAGAAAATCCACCATCTATTAGTTTTATGCAGTTGTATTTGGAGGGAACAGCAAGTGAATTGATGTTTTTCAAAACAAGGTAATGAAAGCCCAGTGTTTACTGTACTAACACGGGCTCCTCTCTGCCCAGAATTTTCAGAATTTTAATAATAACCAGCGTCAATGTTTAATTTAAAGCTAGAGCACACTGGTTAAGAAACTGCTAAAAATAGTGTGCTTCATATTGATGGCTTTGGCTTTGTTGACTCATAAAATGTCAGGGTTGGAGAAAAATAACTAACGGAAGCTTCAGCTATGATTGTACCTTTAATTATTGATGCTCCATTCTTAGTCTTCAGGCCCAACAGCTACGATGAGACATGACAGAACAGAGGCCATATGATGAACTAAGCGTGGGGAGGCTCACTCCTGATTCTGTCCACAAGACTCCCAAACTTAACAATAAAAACCCTGAGGTCCAAGACCAGCTGATTTCCTGGCCTTCCTTCACATTGGATGATAAGAAAAAGGAGAGTGATGGGCATGATTTGTCAGATCTGGAAAGCAGAGGAGAAGGAGGAGATGCCTTTGTCCTGAGCACTGCCGCACATGAAGGTCTTTGCTTGTGAATTTACATTTATTTTCAAACAAATTCCTCTTGTTTATAACAAAGACTCCAGAATCACCCAGATATTAAGGATCTACCACTGTTGACATGGGACCCTTATGGGATTAAAAATCAGGATAACTGAGTTCTAGTCTTGGTTCTGCTTTACATGAACTATGTACATCTGAGCTACCCAACCTTATAGTATGCCTACTTCATTATGTAGCTGAAAAATGCTTACTGACCTTCAACTATCATTTCCTGAGGCTACACACCATGCTAGGTGCTTTACATACATTAAATTATTTCAGTCTATACTTCCATAAGGTACTGGCATTTTGTGATCTTTTTCTCCAGATAATGCTAGTCAACTCTACAAATGCTGTACTTGCACTCATAAAGTGAAAAGCTGGAATTGATTTCTGAAAATTGCAGATAGAGACATGACATAGGCTTTCCAGGAGGTAACAACATGCAGGTGGATCATGAATTGCTCATGATAATAGGAATAAGTCAGCATTCAAGGTTGTATATGTGTGTGTGTGTGCTTCCAGTTGCCTTTTTTAAAATTTATCAATTTCTGAAATTTCCACACAGCAAGAATACAAAGTCAAAGAAAACCTATGCACTCACCACCCCCTACGGGATCTGATTCAGTGGTTTTCGGCTTTGAGGTACAGCAGGCAGATAGAAACTTTGGACATTTCAACAGCAGTAAAAGACGCACTTGCCCACAAGATGTGCCTGTCAACTCTGCTGGTGTAGCAACCCAAACCCAGACCCTCCATGGGGCAGGAAGACACCATAAACTGCTTCACTGTGCTTCCAGAAAGCTAGAATGGAGAGGGTGGTTCTCAATTACAGATCTTAGACCAGCCCCAGAAATGTTTTCATGTAATACCAGCGTCAGCTGCACATAGAATTACTTTTCCTAGAGCAAAAACTCTTGTTCTAAACTAGCCACGCTTTTGTGCTCAGACATATTTGTTGCTGTCATCATCCCACTCAATTAACTTGACAGCTTACTTGTGCAAGGCTCCTAAAGGCCTGTACTGTATACAATGAAAAGGGGGTATGGGAAGTTTTAGTAGCTAATAGTGATAACAGGTGCTAAGTCCCATGTGAACACAGAAGAAAGGAAACTAAGGTACATCATGGGGGAAAGGGAGTTCCGGAAGTTTCCCACATAGAGTTGCCAGATTTAAAAAATTAAAATAGAAGACATCCAGTTAAATTTGAATTTCAATAACATAATAAATACTTTTCTTTAGAATAAACTATTTGGGGCCAAGATGGGACATATTTATACTTTAAAAGGTATTTGTTGTCTATCTGAAATTCACACTTAACTGATGTTCTGTGTTATATCTGGTAATCTTTCCCGAGGAGGTTACCTGGCTATGTCTTACTTTGAGAAAAAGTTGGAGATGTTTTACCCATGGATTTGATTTCATTAAGGATGAGTCAGAAGTATTTCCTGACTATACACAGGAGTGACCTGCCATATTCTGCCCCTCTATTGTTGCCACTGCTGGTGCTGAATCCCATCTCTTTTTATCAGCAGAGTCAATACCCCAGGTGATTTAGCATCACCAGTTTTGATATTTGTTCTACCTAGACCATGCACCTGGCATGACCAATAAAAGCCTTGTGGGATATAGGAAAGAGTGAGGGTCCTAGTTACTACCTGGATTTTTTTTTCTCTAATTCTTGTGCTCAAGCTCCTACCCTGCCCCTCAGTTTCAATAAGAGGGCTCCTTCTAGAATCAAGAATGAAATGGGCATTCAATAAGCATTAAATATTTAATTTAGCAATATGAATAATGGACTAGTGGGTCAAAGCTGGACTCCAGCTTTGTACTCTTATGTAACTTCTTCCATTCATGTCCTAATAAAATTAGAGGGTCCAAATAGATAGCTGATCTCTTTTCCCAGCCCCTTTTAAGGTAAGTCTCAGCTGTCTTCCCTATGCTTATATCCAGGGCCAGTCCTATATATTAAAAAGTCCACAAAGCTCTTCAATTTTCCTTTTAGGGATGCCAAGATTTAATGTGTAAAGATAATATTGAGCAATAACTCATTGGGAAATTACTTTTGCTAAACTTAGACAGTGTTTTTATTTCATAATTCAACATAAAATCCTTCTAAATTTCTAATCCTGGGACCAGTTTCAAATCCTTGGAGTGTCTCTATCTTTGTACAATGCCCCAAATAATCAGCCAAACCTTTTGACAAAAATTGTCTATTTATGCATAGGCTTGTCATGAATGGTGCCTTTTTACCCTAGCTATTTTAAAAGGCTAACATTTGTCTCCAACAGATAAGGGCTATTTTTTCTCCTTTATTTTTCTTCAATGTTTCTCTTTTTATATATATATTACAGTTAATAGGCAAATTAAGACTGAGGTTTCCTCTCAAAATGTATTCAATTAAATTAGTGGTGCTCGACCCTAACTGCACATTAAGAATCACCTGGGGAGCTTTAAAAATGAGAGGCCAGAATCTCACCTTAGATAAATTAAATCAAAATCCCAGAGGGGGAGGAGACCCTGCTTTGCCAGTGATTTTAATTTGCAGCCAAAATTATGATCTACTGAATTAAGCCACCGAATGTGTTTCCATGGCATTGGAGCTTTATATTATTATTGTAAAATATGTGAGGCCAACAATAGGTCATCCAGTCTGGGAGCATTATTAAGAGACAGATTTGGGGAAAAAATCAATGTAGAAATAAATATGAGGGTCTACAGCCACAGGGAACATTTAGCTATCACGATCACTGGGTGCAGATGAATGTTCAACTGAGAGGCCTCTTGGAGTTTAGGATGGGAACAATTCTACCACCACCCCTGGCAATGCCAGGTGAAAATGTAAGAGAGGTTAACATCTCTTCCCATGGACCAGATTGCGGAAGCCCTTTCAAACATCTTTCTCAGCCATGACACCTCAACTACCGAAAAGGTAAGTAAAGTTCTCCAAGGAAACTGATCTTCTTCCTTGCTCCTTATACATTGCAACTTCCTTCTGCTTCCTCCCCTTCTTCCCTATCCTTTTATTCCTCTTCTACCCCTACTACTAGTACCACTGCAAATGCTTCTGAAGGGAGACCATGCAGTGATGCAGGAAGAGGCAGGAACAGGGTCAGCTGCACAGGGTGACCAGTAAAGAGAAGTTTACTTTTCTTTCTTCACATGGTCTAACTCTGGGGACACTTACAGAATTAGCATTTATTGAACGCTTACAGTGTGCCAGCTTGAATTTCTCTTCATTTTCTTCATCTAATTCTTGCTGCAGTTCTTTGCAGAGTGACCAATATTATTCTCACTTTATAACTGATGAACCTGAGGCTTAGAGAGGTGAAATAAAATATCCAAGGTAACGTACTTAGTAGAAGAGCCAAGGTGCACCTCAATTGTTACCTTTCTCGTGATCAACTTCTCTAAAAAATGAGTGGAAAATGACCTCTCTCTCTCTCTCTCTCTCTCTATCTATCTCTCTCTCTCGGCTTCCACAGCACTCAGTCTGCCTTTCTAAGGCACATGGCTTGTTTGGTTTCATATTGTGATAGGTTTTAGACCCCCCTCCTATGGATTTATACGCTTTGAAGGTAGTAACTACATCCTGTTTATATGTGTCCCCCATTATGCCAGCACTATATTTGGTTGACATGTCCAGTCAATAACAGGTGAATGCTGAGTGGATTTGGGTGTGAAGGAGTGCATCCTTCAACGGCTGACAATTTTATTTAACAAGTCATGCTCTGAAGTACGAAGGAAGCTTTTGAATAAAGAATCGGAGATCTGGAAGCTCTTGTTTTAGAATCACAAGTTCAATTAATCAAAGATAGCCACTGGGTGTGAAGGGGCTGGGGCATCAAACATGTGGCCTGTGCTGGACTGAGCTCAAAGACTTCAGAGAGGATATTACACCAGCAGCTGTCCAAAGCAAGAAGAGCTAGGACCATCAGTTCAGAAATGGCAAGTAGGTTTTGTCTCACACATCTCATCCATTGAATTGATAGTGATTGCTTGAAGAGCTCTATTGAGAGACTGCATTAAGGCTCAGGATGGGTAAGGTAAAAGAACAGAGGGTTGTAGCCATGACACATAGTTGCTACTTCTAAGCTTATTCGCATTAACATTTCTTAGTGAAGGTCTGCTTGGCATTTGATTTACCACCAAGATCTAAGATCCAGAGGATTAGAGTTGGGATTCAGAAGCAAGAGATGGATTAAAGAGGAAGTAGGAACAGCAGGTCTAGGAATATTCACCAAAAAAAAAAAAAAGTATTGGGGGTTCAGAGTTATTTAGAATTAGTTGAAGTATCTGACTGTATCTGACTGATTTAAAGGACAGGAAACAGAAGAGACAGGAACTATTTGATATGAATTACAGTTATGTCATAATACAAAATCCAGCCAAGCTGGGCAGAGCACAGCTACATCTTGAATGTGCACATTCCAGAGACCATCTCAGAACTGAGAATTCAACTCTTCACTAGGATAAGCAACGTAGTGTCAATGATGACATAATGAAATTAGTCTAGTTAACTTTAGTGGCTGGTAAATAGATTAGATCCTGTGGAGCACTAAGCTGATATTCATTTAAATTAATTCCAGATGAGAAAGTAGAAGTGACAGGAAACAGCACAAGACTCTTATTACAAAACTGAGTTGTGTTATTCTTTAGAAACACAGAAATGGTTTTAAATAAATATAAGAATAGAAAAAGTCAGAAACATTATTTGAAGAATTTGTTATTCCTTGGTTTGAGATCACAATACTGTAAGTTAGCTCACAAAGTATACTTAATTTTAAATTTCTATTCTCAAAGCCAAAATTTTAAAATAGAGTAATTTTGCTTTAATTAGTCTTGTTACCATAAAATATTTTCAGACTTGTTCCAGCAGGGAAATACAATTCATTTCAAAAATATGAATGAATGAAATAGCATATTTTCATTGCTGAGTTGGAAACCGTTGTGTAAATACACAATAAGTATGAATCTACTAGTCAAAGTAGAAATCTAATTTATAAAATTTCTTATTGTCCTGTCCTCAGTATAGACACTAACTAGAGTTCTGATGCTAGATACAATTCTCTACTGTTACCCAAAGAAGCTACAAATTTTGACTTTCTGTGATACAAATAAAAAAGTTTTGGCCTAGGGCAGTGGCTCACGTCTGTAATCCCTGCACTTTAGGAGGCCAAGGTGAGTGGATCATGAGATCAGGAGTTCAAGGCCAGCCTGACCAACATGGTGAAACCCCATCCCTATTAAAAACACAAAAATTAGCCAAGCATGGTGGTGTGAACCTGTAATCCCAGCTGCCCAGTAAGCTGAGGCAGGAGAATGACTTAAACCTAGGAGGCAGAGGTTACAGTGAGCCCAGACTGCACCATTGCACTCCAGCCTGGGTGACAGGGCGAGACTGTCTCAGAAAAAGAAAAAAAAAGTTTTTCTGTTTCGTGGTTCCATGCATTTAGTAAATGTCTGCTCCTTCTTACTTCTAAACTATAGATTCATGAAAGCATTTCTAACACTTCATGCAATTCAACTTTGCAGTGCCACAGATGGCCAAGGAAAGGAGCTAATGTCTGAGAGAAGGAGTAGAAGATAAGACAGAGAGAGGAAAAATGGGTGGATGGTGATGAGGCAGTAGATTGGGCTAGATTCTGTATCTACATCTGTGGTCCTGTCTACCTTCTAAGCAATTGTTTGTACAGTTTAAAATAAAAGTTTAAAAAAGTTTTTATATAGAAAAATCAGACTGTTTATTGTAGGAGAAATGTAATAGAAATATAGGAAGGCAATGAAAATCTGTGATCATATACCTATATACTATTATTGAACAACTGAAGTATATAACTTTCTGGACTTTGAATATCTAATACATATAGTATGTACAAGAAATCATAGTATACGATTGTAACCTGTTTTTTTTAATTTAAAACATATAATAAGTATCTATGTCAACAATTACTTAGTATGTCAGGTTCTTTATGTCTAGATATTATTTCATTGTATTAATGAACCATAAATAACTGTGATATTACTTGCTTTTAGTTATTTCAATTTTCACTATCATAAAAGATGGGATGGACATCCTCATAGCAAAATACTTGTGCAGATGCATGATTCTCTTAGAATGCATTTCTAAAAATAGCTGTGCTTGTTTCAGAAGGCATGTGCCTTTTGAAGATTTTTGAAACATGATACCAAATTGCCCCTCAGAAAGTCTGTGCAAATAAATGTAATGAGATTTCACTGCAATCTCACCAAAACTGAACATTTTAATGTCTTTTTTTAAAAAAAAAACAAAAAAAACAAAAAACAAACCTTTGCCAATCTAATAAAGAGAAAATGGCACTGTATTTTTTTTCTTAATTTTCATTTTATGTGCACCTTTTTAAAGGTCGGTTTGCAGATCTATTCTTAGTTTTCATGCCTGCCTGTCCACACCTAGCACTGAAAAAAATGTGGCCATGGCTGACCTCACCTGGTGCTTTCTTTTTTTCCTTTTCTAATGGAAGAACTGATTCTTCCTGACAAGGTGAACAGTGCCCACATGAATTCTTCCAGGCTGAATGGATAAAGAAAGATATCTTATCAGCTACAATATCCTGGCATGGCAAAATGACACTCTGAAGATACATTAGGAAGAAGACAGTCGAGAAGGTAAAAGTCCTTTCTGTCAGACAGGCTCCCAGCTTGAATTTATTGCCACAGACAATGAGAGGTTACTTCTGGGCAACCACCTAGATGGCCTAAAGGGCAGATGACCACCACTGCCACTAGAGAGGTACAGGCTTCATTAACAATCCTGGCAGCGTCAGCCTAAAGAGAAACATTGAAAGGCTCATTCTCATTGCCACAGACAGGAGAAAATCACAGAAGTCCACTCAGAATCTCCAGGGCCTGCCAATTTCTCTAGAAATGGACAGAACATTTGCCTTAACCAATCATCTAAGAGAGGCAGAGAAAAAAAAAAAAGGAAAAAAATCATTCTCTTTTCCTGTGTCCAGCTGGGAAAGATTAACACAGGAGCCTAATCCAAGAGGTCTCACTTGGTCCCCAGGACTAATAAGGGCTCCCACAGACTTTCCCATACCATCCCCGATGAGTGAAGTGACCTAGGATGAAGGAAAGCCCAGGGATCACAGCTTCTGGATTTGAACCCGGCTTTCCCATCCATATCCTAGATTTGCAGTCAGGGATAAGTTTATCACCACCTCTAAGTGTTAACTTTGTCATCTAGCAACTAAAATTGATAGTCCCCTTCTCGTAGTGCTAGCCATGGACTAAATTGTATCTCTCCAAAATTCATGTGTTGAAGCCCTACTCCCAGTGTGTCTATATTTGGAGGCAGGGCTTTTAGGGGACATTTAAGGTTAAATGAATTCATAAGAGTCAGGTCCCAATTAGTAGGATTAAGTGGCCTTACAAAAAGAAGAGGAAGAGCAATCTCTCTCTACATGCACATACATGGAAGAAAGGCCATCTGAGGACATAAGCAAGAAAGCAGCCATGTCCAAGCCAGAAAGAGAGCCTTCCCTGGGAACTGAATCAGCCTGCACTGTGACCTTGGACTTTCCAGCCTCCAGAACTATGAGAAATAAGTATCTGTTGTTTAAGCCACCCAGTATGTATTTTGTTATGGCAACTTGAGATGATTAAGACAGTGTTGTGAGAGGCAAATTCAATGAACTTTCATATAGGAAATACATATCACGCACGAAGTTCTCAATAATGTTTAGTTTATCTTTTCTACTTTCTACTCTCTCTCCATAACCTGCTCACCCAGATATTTGCCCAGCATGTATTCTGTCTCTGCCTCTTCTCTCTCTGCCCCTGACTTTAATAATGTTTCCATCCTCATCCTGGTAACTAGTGTGAATTTCTGAATGTTCCCTCTTCTTGGCCATTTGGTCTTTATGTCCTTAATGCTGAGTCGCACTTGATCTTGACTAATGAATTTGTCATTAGTGAGAAAAGACTTTCAGTACCTTAGAACTGTGACTTAGAACAGTGCCTGGTACATAGTGAACCTTGTAAATGTTGTTGTTTTCATTATTATTATCCAGCATCCTGACATTATAATTAAACTATTTTTCTTTTTCTTTCTTGCATTCAATAAGATTAGACACAGTTAGTCATACTTTCCTTCAAATGAACAGCTAAAACAAGAATGCCCATGCCAGCTATGGCTCTGTGGGGTGTGTGTGTGTGTGTGCGTGTGTCTGTGTTTAGGGGAGGGCAGAGGAAAACTTCATTTTGGATTGTGGGATATCATAGATGTGGAAAAACTTGATTACCAGGAATCCAGCATCATAGTGAAGGAGAATCTGAAGATAATTCAAGAATAATTCCTCTCCAGGATTCAATTTAGCCCTTTTTCTGTCTGGAAGAGATAGAGAAGCCATCAAATACACCTGACTCACGAGCAGGCACAGCTGTAACCTGAGGCATGTGACCAACAGCAATAGAAGGTAGCCCCTTAAACTCTGGTGTGGGACAGCCAGTCTGTTTAGAAACCCTTTGCCAATTATCTTCAGGAAATCCCAGTTGATGTCCTGGAGTCAGGTCTCACCTTCTGTGTCTCTGTGGCGATTCCTCAAGGACCTAGAAATCGAAATTCCATTTGGCCCAGCAATCCCATTACTGGGTATATATCCAAAGGAGTATAAATCATTCTACTATAAGGACACATGCACACGAATGTTCATTGCAGCACAGTTTACAATAGCAAAGACCTGGAACCAACCCAAATGCCCATCGATGTTAGACTGGACAG
>CAUYLG010024401.1:0-34391 GCA_963573385.1 Cacajao melanocephalus | reverse complement strand
GGCTGGCGTAAAACAATGGAAATTGGCCGGGCGTGGTGGCTCACGCCTGTAATCCTAGCACTTTGGGAGGCCGAGGTGGGTGGATCACCTGAGGTCAGGAGTTCAAGACCAGCCTGGCCATCATGGTGAAACCCCATCTTTTAAATAAATAAATAAATAAATAAATAAACTAAATCAACACATTCTAAGAAATAAATTCATCTGGTCAGAGTAAGCCAAAATGAGAGTAAAAGAAGCAACTACTGGCCAGGCATGATGGCTCACACCTGCTAATGCCTCAGCACTTTGGGAGGCCGAGGTGGCCGGATCACCTGAGGTCAGGAGTTTGAGACCAGCCTGGCCAAAATGGTGCAACCCTGTCTTTACTAAAAATACAAAAATTAGCCAGGCACAAACCTATAATCCCAGCTACTCATGAGGCTGAGGCAGGAGAATCACTTGAACCCAGGAGGCAGAGGTTGCAGTGAGCCGAGATTGCACCACTGCACTCCAGCCTGAGTGACAGAGCAAGACTCTGTCTCAAGGCGGGAGGCGGGGGAGAAAAGAAAAGAAAAATCTTTGCATTACTAATATGTAATTAAAGGCTATGACTGCAAGTACTTGATGTAGCAATTTGCTCTCTACTCTGAAAATAATACAATAAATACACAAGTGCTATGTCTTTTGTAACCACTGGTCATAACCGTGACCCATTCTTTCTTTCTTTTTTTTTTTTTCTTCTTTTGAGACAGAGTTTCACTCCTGTCGCCCAGGCTGGAGTGCAGTGGCGCAATCTCGGCTCACTGCAATCTCCGCCTCCTGGGTTCAAGCAATTCTGCCTCAGCCTCTTTAGTACCTGGGATTACAGATGCCCGCCACCACGCCTGGCCAATTTTTTGTATTTATAGTAGAGACAGCGTTTCACCATGTTGGGCAGGCTGGTCAACCTATTCTTTTTTTTTTTTTTTTTCTTCAAATAGGTAGGGTCTCAGCTCTGTTGCTCAGGCTGGACTGCAGTATTGTGATCATAGTTCACTGCAGCCTCAACTTCCCCACCTCAAGCAATCCTTCTGCCTCAACCTCTGGAGTAGCTGGACCATAGGCATGTGCCACCATGCCAGCCTAATTTTTGTAGAGACAGGTCTCATTATGTTGCCCAGGGTGGTCTCAAACTCCTAGGCTCAAGCAATCTTCCTGCCTCAGCCTCCCAAAGTGCTGGGATCACAGACGGAGTCACCACACCCAAACCATTGTGTTCTTTAGAAAGTGGTGTTAATAGTATATACAAACACCTATCAAGTCATCAGAAGATGGATGTCAATCCATGCCCTGGCAGGTGATCAATTTTCTTTAAACCAAATCAAATAAGGTATCCTTTAACTCAGCCACTCAGAACTTTAATCCATTTCAACTGGTTGACTAGGTCAAACTCCAGTTTTTCTTTCACTAATTTGGATGAATCAAACATAACAAAGACAACAATTTAATGTTATTTTGAGCTGTAATCACTTATTCATTCAACTATCCCTTAAGTACATATACTATGTGCCAGGTCCATTTAGGTTCTAGGGATAAAGCAATAAAGAATCACCACCCAGCTGGGCATGGTGGCTCACGCCTGTAATCTCAACACTTTGGGAGGCCAAGGTGGGTGGATCACCTGAGGTCAGGAGTTCAAGACCAGCCTGGCCAACATGGTGAAATCCCATCTCTAGTAAAAACACAAAATTTGCTGGGTGTGGTGGCATGCATCTGTAGTTCCAGTTTTTGAGAGGCTGAAACAGGAGAACTGCTTGAACCTGGGATGTGGAGGTTGCAGTGAGCCGAGATCGTGCCACTGTCCTCCAACCCGGGCAACAGAGTGAGACTCTGTCTCAAAAAAAAAAGTGGAAGAAGAATCAGCACCCACAGAGAGCTTACATTCTTAGCAAGCAACATCAACAACATAGTACCAGGAATGATGTGGGGTGGAGTAGGTATCCTGCTCTACTTATGCTGGCTAAACTACATTTGGAAATTGTATTCCATTCTAGGCATAGGTTAAGAGGGACACTATATTAGTTATCAATTTATTGCCTTTCAGCTCCAAATCTACACTTTACTGCTCTCCTTTGCAATAATGAAGCTGGACTCTTCAAATGTTTTTCTCATGTCAATAGCAAGCACTGGAGGAATACTACAGGAGGAGGAGGATTTCCTCCTGGTTCCACTGTGTTTTCTTTTCTTCTTGTTCCTGTGGCCTCTGCTGGTGTGTGGGACACCCAGTGGTGCTCACCCACCAGTTTTAATGATACCACCTAAGTGGCTTCAGGTGAATTCACCATCACCCCAGCTAACTTCCCAGTGATTTTCATCAGCACCACCCAGAGCAGCTTCCTAGCAAGTTTTGTTGGCACTCCAGCAAGCAATACTCTTGCTTGTCACTTTTGGCTGGTGGCATCTCAGGAACTTTAAACTGCAACGAACTATAGCTTTACCTTCTTCAAAAGGTCTGAATCTCAGCCTTGGGTAGGCTCTCTCTTCAATATGTCTCTTGTATATGCTGCCTCAGGCACAGAGGGAGTAGCTGTTCCTATAGCTGGTACACCTACATCTTTCGGAGTTCTCTTTACCCTTTAGTGGTTAATCTATTAATAGTTAATACTTTATGTTAACTTCCCCTTGTTCAAATTACTATATTACTGTTTCCAGACTGAACCCTGACCCAGAACTGGTACAAAAAGTAGAGTGATCTCAGAGGACAGACTTAAAAACATGAGATTTAGAAACTACTTTGGTGGCGCTCTTGGGTTTGAGTGCAGTGCTAAGCACCTTGCCAATGAGAAATGGGATGCAAGGAATCCAGGGCATGCAAGATCATGGCAATAATATACTGTCAAAAACCTGAAAAACATGTGTGGGAGTAGATTTCTAAGGATATTGGACCCAAGAACGGTGAGCCCAACTTATTGATATGGATACACTTACTAGAGATTCCAAATTTAATAATTGCTTATGTAGCTGGAGGTAGCTCTAACAGTTCACTTCGCTGGTTGACTGAAATCTTAGACTCAAGTAAGTTAGGTTTAAAAACAAAAACAAATTTCAGTCATGGCACATGACTGAGCTTGGAGTTTCAAGATGCTGATGAACTTAAGGTCTGGCACTTGAGAGAATCAGTGAAGCTTTTCAAGTAGATGAGATGTATTTGAATATGTAACCTTTAGTATCTACAGAATAGAGGTTGCTCTTTTTTTTTCTTTTTTTAAGATGGGGTTTCACTATGATGGCCAGGCTGGTCTTGAACTCCTGACCGCAGGTGATCCACCCACCTCGGCCTCCCAAAGTGCTAGGATTACAGGCGTGAGCCACTGCGCCCGGCTGAGGTTGCTTTTTTTTTTGTCCCTTTCATTGTGGTAGCAAGGGTGAATTTTGAGATGGCCCCAATCATCTATAGGAATACTTACTTGAAAGTTTTGTGTCTCTGCCCTATAGCCGAGTTTGTCTTGTAGAAAATTTCTGTGGAATTCAATTATATTATTTAAAGTAGTTTTTCTATGAACCAGCTGTGGTCTATAACTTGACAGTATTAATATCAAATAACAAGACTTTAAATCATGGTTCATATACTCAACAAAGATGTGACTAAGACTAGTTTTTCAAGTAGGTTAGTTCTGGAACACATTAATTGTAACTAGACTAGCTATTTTACAATTAAGAAAACTTTATAAACTGCTTTAATTTATAAAGGTTTTGAATCTTTTTAGAGATTATTATTTTACAGTATATTCTTAAATATTACTGTTGAGCCATATATATGACAATGGTGGACTTTAATGAATATCTAAACATCTGTAGTAAAGTGTAATGCTACCTTCATTTTTTGTTGGTATGCTAAAGAAACTTTTTAAAGTATCTAACTTTTTAAAAAATTGGTTTGTTTGGATTTGAGACTGAGCTCCCATCTCCTAGGCTGCAGCACACCTCCTATGCCACCCTGATTAAAACCTTCTTGGCAATTTAGGTACTGCAGGTCATTTTCGTGATTGAATTTGACATTTTTGACAGAAAAACAGGTCAATGAGTTCCTTGGGATCCAAAAGTGGTTGAGTGAAAAGGGGCAGGAGGGAACTGTTAAGAGTGATTCTCCAGTTGTTCTGCATCTTGATTATGACTATGCATTAGTCAAATCATAACAGGGTGAACTTTACTGAATGTAAATTCATACTTCAATAAACATGACTTTAAAAACTTACAAAAACAACAACCAAAGAATGACTGGGTGCAGTTTATACCTGTAATCTCAGCACTGGGAGGCCAAAGCAGGAGGCTTGGGCCTGGGAGTTCAAGATTAGAATGAACAACATATAGAGACCCTGTCTCCACAAAAAAATAAAAAATTAGTCAGGCACGGTGGCGCATGCCTGTAGTCCCAGTTACTCAGGAGGCTGAGGTAGGAGGACTGCTTGAGGCTAGGAGTTAGAGGTTATAGAGAGCTATGATCATGCCACTGCACACCAGCCTGAGTAAGAGATCGTGTCTCTAAATAAATAAATAAACCCCCTTTTTTTTTTTTTTTTTTTGAGACAGAGTTTCCCTCTTGTTGCCCAGGCTGGAGTGCAATGGTGCAATCTCGGTTCACCACAACCTCTGCCTCCCGAGTTTAAGAGATTCTCCTACCTCAGCCTCTCGATTACAAGCATGCGTCACCATGCCTGGCTAATTTTTTGTATTTTAAGTAGAAACAGGGTCTTTCCATGTTGGTCAGGCTGGTCTCGAACTCCCAACCACAGGTGATCCGCCTGCCTCCGCCTCCCAAAGCGCTGGGATTACAGGTGTGAGCCACTGCACTGGCCTTTTTTTTTTTTTTTAAAGAGTGCATTATGTTTAATGAGGTAGAGATGCCAAAGCTTCCCTAGCAAGATGTAGAAGAGGCAATTCAAAAGCTTAGGGAGATAGAAATGTTGGAATGGATTTTTCATGTGTAACCTATGTTGCACAAGAAGGCCTGGAAGATAATCCTTTCACTCAGGCATTGAGAAATACATTAGTGAGGCTGGGCATGGTGGTTCACACCTGTAATCCCAGCACTTTGGGAGGCCGAGGCAGATGGATCACTTGAGGCCAGAAGTTCAAGACCAGCCTGGCCAACATGGTAAAACCCCAACTATACTAAAAATACAAAAATTAGCCAGGTGTGGTGGTGCACACCTGTAACCCCAGCTACTTGTGAGGCTGAGGCATGAGAATTGCTAGAACCCAGGAGGCAGAGGTTACAGTAAGCCAAGATCACACCACTGTACTCCAGCCTGGGCAACAGAGCAAGACCCTGTCTCAAAAAAAAAAAAGTGCATTAGTGAGGGGATCCCCTTCATCCTTGAAAAGCTCTGTGGTTGCTCCCCTTTGCAGTGGGTCCCTGTTCCCCTAGACATGGGTTGGCAAACTATCTACAAAAGGCCACAGATAAATATTTTAGGTTTTACAATCCATAAGGTCTCTGTCACAACCCCCAGGTATGGCCATGGAAGGTGCCACCACTAAGTGGGTTCCCTGATTTCAATGGGGTAACAGGATCCTAGAATAACAGAGGCCAAATAGCAGCACATAATCACCAAAGACAAGGTGGGAACATCTACCGTATCTACTAAAAAGACAGTAGGGTTGTACTGGTAATCAGAACACCTTGGCCCACCAGGATCTTTGGCAGTCATTGACCACAGTATTCCACAAACAGCCTGCAAAAACAGACTCATATGTACAACTGAAAAGAAACTCAAGCTCTGGTAGTAAAAACCTGACAGAAAAAGTTTTGACCTCTCATCTAATTTCTAGACCCAAGTCAATTAACAAACTCAGGCCCCTTGAGGAATAAACCTGTAATACTCCCACAAGTAAAAGTACATACTGTAAATCCTCATCCAAGCTTCTCCAAAGGCCATTTACTAGAGTGACTATGGATTAGAGAAAAGGAAATACCCAGATCTTTCAAAGTGAGTGCTGACAGTGGTCAGGTAATAGATGAAATGCTTAGCTCAAGTCCAATTCACGGTGGACCCCATAGTAGTACAATGGACCTACTTTGTTATCTCCTCAGTTCCTGAATAAATAATTGGAACAGATATACCTGGCTATTGGCAGAACTCCCATATTGGCTTTCTGACCCAACTGATAAGAGTCATTTTAATAGTAAGAGCTAAATGGAAGCCCCTAGAACTTCCCCTCCCTACTAATATATTAAGCCAGAAGCAATACCACATCCCAAGGAGAATTCAAGAGCTTAATGCCACCATCAAAGACTTGAAAGAAACAGCGGTAGTGATGCCTGTTATATCTCCATTTAACTCACCAGCTTGTCCTGTGCAGAAGTCAGATGGATCTTAGTGACTATCACAAACTTGTGGACTATCAGAAACTTAATCTGGTGATGATTCCAATTGCAGCTGATGCCCCAGATATAGCATCTTTACTGGAGCAAATCAACATGGGTGACAGCACTTGGTATACTGCTATTAACCTGAATAATGCCTTTTTCTCCATACAAATCTGCAAGAACCAACAGAAGCACACTGCTTTTACCTGCCTTTTACATGCATGTTAGTCTAGCCTCAGGGCTACACCATTCTCCTACCATAATGTAGCCCACAGAGATCTTGATATCATGACATTCCAAAAAAAAAAAAAAACCACTAGTCAACTATACTGACATTATGCTGAGTCTGATGAATAGCAAGTAGCAAATATGTTAGATGCTTTAGTAAGATATACACATACTAGTTGATGGGAGATAAACACTACAAAAATTCAGAGACTCATTGCAGCAACGAAATGTCAGGATTCAATTTTCCAAAGCCTGTCAAAATTTCCCTTCCAAAGTGAGTAAGTTGCTGTAATTAACATCACCAACAATGAAAAAGGAGGTACAATGTTTGGTAGGCTTCAACCCAGCTACAAAGTTACCTACAAGGCTGACAGTTTAGAGTGGGTTTCAGAGCAAAAGAAGATTCTGTAGCAAGTTCAAGCTGTGGTTCAAGCTGTTTTGCCATTTGGGCCTTATGATTCAGCATATCCAATGATACTTGAAGTGTCCACGCCAAACAGGGCTGCTGAATGGAGCCTTTAGTAGGCAAGAAAAAGAGAATCATAGCCCAGACTTCTAGAATTTTGAGAAAATCTATGCCCTCTTTTGCAGAAAATTATTCATCTTTCAAAAAACAGCTTCAGGCCTGCTATTGGGTGGGTCTTGGCAGAGACCAAATGCCTAACCATGGGACATAATGTGAATATATGGCCTGAGCTTCTCATCACGAACTAGATGTTATCCAACCTATCTAGTCTAGTTTGGCATGTGCAGCACTATCTATCGTCAAGTGAAAATATATAAAAAGCCAAATTCAAACAGGTCCAGAAATATGAGTAAGTTACATAGCAGGTAGCTCAGACTTCAGCACTGACTCCTGTTGCATTGCTTCCTCTCCCTCAATCCAAGTCAATGGCCTCCTGAGAGTTCCATATGACCATGTGACTGAGGAAAGAAAAAAACTCAAGTCTGGTTTATACATAGCTCTGCACAACATGTCAGCATCACCAAAAAGTGGACAGCTGCAGCACTACAGCCCTATTTAAAGAGATAGCACTGAAGGGCAATGATGAAGAAAAATCTTCCCTTCAGAAGGCAGAACTTTGAGGGGTATATTTGGTTTTCCCTTTTGTCTGAAGTAAAACATGGCCAGAAGCAGAGATTAACACTGATTTATGAACAATTATTAAGGATTTTGTTTGCTAGTTAGGAACTTGGAAGGAAATGGTTACAAGGAAATCTGGGAGAAAGATATGCCGATGAAACTCTCAAAAAAAAGGCACAGACTGTGAAGATATGTGTGTCCCATGTGAATAACGACTTGCATTCACTGTGGAGGAGGCTCTTAATAACCAAGTTGACAAAATGACGTACTTCATGAATATCAATGTTAGACACTTTCCATAGCTACCAGAGTGCTTGGTCAATAAACTCATGGGAAAAATGGTCATGAAGGCTATGCATGGTCTCAACAACATGGTCTTCCCCTAAACAGGGCTTACCTGACTAAAGCTACTGCTAAATGTCTAATCTGTCAATAGCACAGACCAGCACTGAGCCCTGAATATGCACCATTTCCCAAAAACTGGCTAGCCACCTGGTGGCAAGTTGATTACACTGAACTTCTATTATGGGGAGTAAGGACAGGAGTGAGGCCAGAGATTTGTCCTCACTAGAACAGACATGTATTCTGAATAAAGATTTGCCTTCTCTGCCAATAATGTTTTTGTCAGTTCCACCACCCATGAACTTATATAGAAGTGCCTGATCCACCATCATGACATCCCAATTCCATACAGTGTTGCTGCTTCTTTAAAAAAAAAAAAAATTTTTTTTTGAGACAGAGTCTCCCTCTGTCACTCAGGCTGGAGTGCAGTGGTACAAACTTGGCTCACAGCAACCTCCGCTTCCTGGGCTGAAGTGATTCTCCTGCCTCAGCCGGGACTACAGGCATGCGTCACCATGCCCAGCTAATTTTTTTGTGTTTTTAGTAGAGACAGGGTTTCACCATGTTAGCCAGGCTGGTCTCCAACTCCTGACCTCAGGCAATTACCCACCTTGGCCTCCCAAAGTGCTGGGATTACAGGCATGAGCCACTGTGCCTAGCCAAATAGAAATATTTTTTAAAAATAGAGACAAGGTCTCACTGTGTTGCCCAGGCTGTTCTCAAACTCCTCGGCTCAAGTGATCCTCCTGCCTTGGCCTCCCAAAGTGCTGGGGTTACAGGCGTGAGCCACTGGGCCCACCCCACACAGCATTGCTCCTGACCAAGAAAGTAATTTCATAGTAAAGAAATGCAGGAAATACATCTACTAACATACATAACAATGGCTCAATTGCATTAGAAAATGAGACTGCCACTTGAGTATTTGGGACTCCTTACACCACTGAACCAACAGGCTGAACCTACTGGTTGGGAATGATTGAGACTACACAGTGAAAGCAAGAAGGACTACGTCTAAAACCCAAGGGATTATCTGAGGCACCTCTAAATACTTCCATGCCAAAAACAAAGATTAATGGAAAACTACAGCGATGAAGAAAAGGGTAGGACTAATGTCGGAATAAAAGTTTGAGTCATTTCACCAAGTAAAGAACTGAGGTTCTGGCTGAGGGCAAGGGAAACATGAAATAGCCTAGAAGAAAGAGGCCTAGATATCAACTATGGCCTCATTACTAATCGCAGAAATGAGAATGATGAACTTTCTTTTTGTTATATTTGCTATTTATTTGTATGTTTTAACCATTTTCTTCTTCCCATTATTCAAAATTCAAATTAGTTTAGTTTTGTTTTTTGAGACAGTTTCACTCTGCCACCCAGGCTGGAATGCAGTGGTGCAATCTTGGCTCACTGCAACCTCTGCCTCCCAGGTTCAAGTGATTCTCTTGCTCAGCCTCCTGGGCAGCTGGGATTATAGGTGTGTGCACCACATCTGGCTAGTTTTTATATTTTTTTTGTAGAGATGGGGTTGTGCCATGTTGACCAAGCTGACCTCGAACTCCTGACCTCAAATGATCTGCCTGTCTCAGCCTCCCAAAGTGCTGGGATTACGGGTGTGAGCCACCACACTCGGCCTGAAATTAGATTTATAATACAACTTTTGGTAACAAACTAGTCAGTGGAACTTGTTTTTTTTCCACATGAAAATCTTTAATGCTTATGCTGATGCATACTTGAATACTTATCATCAAAGTGTGTAGTAAAAAGAAAAAAAGGCAGCTTAAGAAAATTAGAGTATTTCAAAGAAAACACTTTAAAGCATATACATGAAGTGGCAGGGTGTGGTGACTCACACACCCCTGTAATCCCAGCACTTTGGGAGGCCGAGCGGGTGGATCACTTGAGGTCATGAGTTCGAGACCAGCCTGGAGAACCTGTCTCTACTTAAAATACAAAAATTAGCTGGGCATAGCAGCACGCATCTGTGGTCCCAGCTACTCGGGAGGCTGAGGGGCAGGATAACCGCTTGAACTGGGAGGCAGCGGTTGTAGTAAGCCAAGATTGTGCCATTGCACTCCAGCCTGGGCGAAAGAGTTATTCTCAAGGGAAAAAAAAATGTATACAAATGAAGAACATTTTGCTATACCATGAAATAAATGCAGCACTGTAAGATAAAGGAATATGAATATAAATGGAGTTTTGGCCATTTTAATTTTATTATTTTGAGATGAAGTCTTGTTCTGTTGCCCAGGCTGGAGCGCAGTGGTGCAATCTCCTGGGTTCCAGTGATTCTCCTGCCTCAGCCTCCCAAGTAACTGGGATTGCAGGCATGCACCACCATGCCCGGCTTTTTGTATTTTTAGTAGAGCCGGGGTTTCATTATGTTGGCCTGGCTGATCTTGAACTCCTGACCTCAAGTGATCCACCTGCCTCAGCCTCCCAAAGTTCTGGGATTACAAGCGTGACCACCACACCCAGCTAGAGTTATGGCCATTTGCCCCTACTCATGCTACAGCCATCTTTAACCTGCTTAACTTAATCTCAATGATTATAGTTTTTTCTTTTTTCCTCCTATTAAGTATATTTCAGGCTATTCAGCAGATGCTTGTGATTCTGGAGGTTCAAACTGCTGGTGAAAGTTTATTCTATTTCCTCAGTTTTCCAGGAGCTTTTCTCTATAAAATGATCTGCTGCCTAAAGTATACTCTTTCTCATCAACAGGCATTTAATTCAAAAAGTAGCTTCCTTAAACTTCATTGTTCATAACTTTCATTGTTGGAGTTAGGTCATATCCTGCTAACAATAGTCTTATTGGAATTGATTCACCTTTTACTGGTTTATCATCCATTATTTCATATTTGGCAACTGTTTCTCTTTCTGTTGTGGTACTTACTGGGTCCAATTGCTGTGATCTCTTTTTTGATCAGTTGTAACCCCTTATGTTGTATTTTTATTCTTAAGTAAATTTTTGAAACAGCCACATCCTTTCAATGATACTTTATTATATTCAAACTCTATATGTAGACAATCTTCAATGCCCACTTCCATCAGGATAGGTGGCAAGTTGGTGCACAGTAAGATCACATTCTTTTTACCAAGTCTGTCAGTCTTCTTACTACTATCACCTCAATACATCAAGAGGACATTAGCACCAATGTAAGCTTCTTATGGCTTTTCAAGTTGTATGAATTCAAAATCATAACTTCTGTTCTGAGTCAGTTCTCCCAGGTAACGCTAGTTCTTTCACTAGGTTTACAAACTCATGAGTATCACTCTTATCATAGAAAAGTTCAATTTGATGTACACATTAAATTCTAATTTTTTAGTGCTCTATCCTCTTTCTAGTCTCTTTCACCTTTCTTGAAACAGATTCTCCATCATAGAGGAGATAGTGTTTTTCCACTTTGCCATTTTCAGTTTTCATTTCTGCCATTTTCTTGATTTCCTCATCATTAAGGACAATATCAGTCTCACATATCAGATGAAAAAAGCCTCCAAGAAAACTGTCAGTGATACTGCCACATCCCTGGCTACTTCACTCCTCTTCCCTCAGAATTCCACCCCCCGCCCCCACCCCACTCCTATCATGTGACCTTGGGCCTCTGCCACTGTACCTTCAATTTGAGGACTGATAAACAGCCAGCCAGCTGGGCTTGGTGACTCACACCTATAATCCCAGCATATTGGGAGGCTGAGGCGGTGGTTCACTTGAGCTCAGGAGTTTTGAGACTAGCCTGGGCAACACGGCAAAACCCTGTCTCTATTAAAAAACAAACAAACAAAAAAACCCAAAACATAGCCACTAATGGATACAATGACTATCAGGACTGAGCATGTCCTCATTTCTCATTTTTAGAACAAGGGTGAGAGTTTCATGCTCTGTCTTACATAGCTCTATCTTGTTAGGTAGAAACATAAAAGAGTTGTTTCATTGTTATATGGGAGCTCAGGTGTATGTAAAGTATGCACGGAAGCTAAGTAGCCAAAATAATAGGCTGTGCAAGTAATCAATACATTGCCTCTCAACTCCAAATCTACCTTTCACTGCCCTGCTTGTAACAATGTAAACATTTCTCCCTAGACAGCTGGCATGATACTAAGCTTACTAGAGGGCACAAGTGGTGGGGGGATTTCCTTTTCCTGGTTCCAGTGTGCTTTTCCGTCTTACTTCCACGGTCCTCTGCTGGTGTGCGGAACACCCCACAGTGCTCACCCCAACAAGCTTTAGTAGGCACTTCCATGGACATCTTCCCAGGCAAATTCCACCAGTGCCTCAAACAGCCTGATGGTGATGCAGTAGCACCCCCATGTACAGCTTCTTGTTTAACTACCTTTGAGGTAGGAGATCAGCAGGACTTAATTTCCTGTTGCACCCTGCTGACTGGAATGAGATTTGGCTGAAACCAGCAGATGCTGACAAGAGTAACCTCTAGTTGCCCTCATGGCTTATTAGCATAAAGACTCTCCTACCAGTGCAATGGCAGTTTACAAATGCCATGACAACAGCCTAGAAGTTACCTTATCTGATTCCAGAAACTTCCAGCCCCTTTTCCATAAAGTTATAAATAACCTGCCTCTTAATTAGCATATAATTAATAACAGATATAAACAGCTAGCTAGCAGCCCACAGGCACCAATTCTGGGCACACTGCCTATGGGCTAGCCCTGCTCAGCAAGCAGCAGCATTGGTTCAATAAAAGTTTCTTTCACCACTGGCTCACCCTTGAATTTTTTCCTGGCAAAGCCAAGAACCCTCCTGGGTTAAGCCCCAGTTTGGGGACTTGCTTGCCCTATATCACCTTGACCTGCAGCAACGCAGCAAACATCTTTACTATCAAGTGGAGACCTCCTTCAAGCTATCCAATCAGCACTTTTCCAAATTTGTTCTTTGTGTATTCTGCCCCAACCCTAATGGTAGTGACTATTCTCTGTATCTTTCATTTCTGTATTCTTTTTTTCTTTTCTTTTTTTTTGAGCCTAGCTCTATTGCCCAGGCTGAAGTGCAGTGGCACAATCTTGGTTCATTGCAACCTTCACCTCCTGGGTTCAAGCAATTCTCCTGCCTCAGCCTCCTGAGTAGTTGGGATTACAGGCACCCACCACTACACCTGGCTAATTTTTGTATTTTTAGTAGAAATGGAGTTTTGCCATGTTGGTCAGGCTGGTCTCGAACTCCTGACCTCATGATCTGCCTGCCTCAGCCTCCCAAAGTGCTGGGATTACAGGTGTGAGCCACTGTGTCCAGCTTCCTGTATTCTTTAGAGTTCTCTTTATCCCTGTAGTAAATTCTCTGTTCAAATTATGGTGTAGCTTCTGTCTCCTGACTAGATTCTGATCCAAATATTGGCCATTAAAAACAGCATAAATCTACATAATAGGAAAGAGTGGGAGAAAAAAATGAAAGATGTTTAACGGAAAGAAAATAAATCTGAAGGCACATGTTAATCTCTAAATGTCTAAAAAACTATCACCTACAGCAGAACATACTGTACCTGTTGCTAAGCACTAACAGCAGCAGTAGAAATAGCAGAATGCCTGTTCATTTTACACAGAAAAACTGAACATTAGAAATATTAATTTGTTAAATAGAAAGCAAACCTTAAATGAAGACCTCTAAGGAGTCTAATGTTAATACTCAAGTTTACAGTTGACATAGTTTTGCATCTTCTTATTTCATTTTAAATTGCTGAAAACCCACTGGAGGGCCAGCTTTGCCAGTTTTTTGCAGTGACAGAGTCCTAAGTCAATTTTTTTCACAAGAAACAAAGCAAAAAAAATCTTCTTTCAGCGTGCCTGGAGTTCACTTTTGAAGTTTCACCTCCAGTTTTGTCCTCTAGAAGCAGGGCATTTCTGCTTCACAATGGACCGATATGCTCCAGTTACATCCAATTAAAATACTGTTACACAACCAATTAAGTAGGAAAAGGGGCTGATGGTCAAACAGAATGATTTATTAACAAAAGTGTATAATGGGTTTAACTGTAAGGACTTTCTATGTGGACATTAATCAACATCCTAATATTATCTTACATTTAAATATTAACCCCTTCAACTAGGTTGCAAAGCACCGAAAATATTTTCTGTCACTTCAGGCAAACAACTATTTTTATAGAGTTCTCCTTTTATAAAGCAGGAATCTTCGCCTCAAAGAGGGTAAATAACTTGGCTAGTAAATCAAAGTTAGTAGGTGCCCTATCCACAGCTTCCTCAAAATTTAAACAAATTGACAACAGAGAACAAATTTCCAGAAAGTTGTGCACCAATAGCCTGGCAAGAATTATTGCAATTACATCTGGTTTTATTTTTAAGTTTCTTTTCTCATGTGAGGCCTGAAGCAAATAGATATTAAAGATTATTCATTCAATAGCTACAGAGCATCTATTATCCACCAGATAGTGTTCCAGGTGCTGGGCCACAGCAAGTGACCAAAATAAAAACCCTGTCCCTCTCATAAAATTTGTCTCTATAATATCTTCTTCCGGTAGGGAAAGGCAGATGAGATGAATAAACTGTAAAAATTATTAGAAAGTGACACGACAAATGCCATGAAGAAAATTCAAGTAGAACAGTGGGATGAAAAAATAGAAGGGGTGCAATTTTAAGTAAGATAGTCAAGAAGTACTCATTGAGAAGGTGAAGTCAATCATGAATATATCAGAGGGAAGAATATTCCAGGCAGAGAAAACTGCTAGTGCTCAGAGCTCAAGGCAGGGGCCCACCTCGCTTGTTCAAGGAACAGTAGCAAGAACACCATGAAGCAAAGTAAGCAAAGGGGTAACTAACAAAAGATCTCGTCAGAAAGATGACAAGGATATCACAGGGCCTTGTAGTGTTTGCTAAGAACTTTTACTTTGAGATGGGAAACTACTGGAGGGTTCTGAGCAAAAGAACAGCATGAACAATGTACAGGACCACTCTCGATGTTTTTAAGAATATGCTGCAGGGAGCAAGCAAATAGAAGCAGAGAGACTAATTTGGGAAGTTATTATAGTAGTCAAGGTTAATAATGGCAGTCCAATCAGGGAGAGAGCAATGGAGGTGGTAAGATGTGGTCAGGTTCCAAATCTTTTTCTGACAAACTGGGTGTGGGGTGTAAGAGGAGTAGAAGAGTACAGGGGAAACTCTGTTTTAGCCTGAACAACTAGAAGGATAGAAATTCCATTTAATGAGATGGGGTGGCCGGTGTTTTTTTTTTCCCCTTCATTTTGATTTTGGGGTGGGGCAATCATGAATTCAGTTTAGAACATTTCAAATTTGAGATGTCAATTCTATGTTCAAATGGAGATTTCAAGCTCCTTAGTTCTCACTCAACCTTCCTTAGTTCTCACTCAACCTCCTCATGGAATTTAACCAATATTGTATCTGTTCTTGCAAAATGTTCCCTATAACTGCTTAGCATTTAATCAATGTTTACATATTTGTTATTTCTCCCTGCAACTGGACAAACCAGAACAAACCCACAAGATAGCTAACATATAAAGCATCCCTTTAATTCTGAAGAGATCTGTGATATATACAGTGGTTAATTTGGAAATTTTTTTTCCTTTAAATATGAGCTAAATTTGTTTGTTTCTACCATTTTAACGATTTTTAAGTGTACAGTTCAGTGGTATTAAGTACATTCACATTGTTGTACAATCATCACTACCATCCATCTCCAGAACTTTTTCATCTTGCAAAACGGAAACTTTGTGCCTGTTAAGCAACCACACCTCCATTCCCTGCCTCTCCCAGCCCCTGGGAACCACCATTCTACTTTGTTTCGGTAAATTTGACTACTCTAGGTAATTCATATAAATGAAGTATATTTATATTTATTTCTATAAATTTGACTACTCTAGGTACCTCATATACATTTGTATTTTTGTGACTGGCTTTTTTCACTTAGCACAGTGTCTTTAAGGTTGATTCATGTTGTACCATATCAGACTTTCCTTCCCTTTTAAGGCTAAATAACATTCCATTATATGAATGTACTACATTTTGTTTATTCATTCATGTGTTGATGGCACATTTGGTTTGCTTCCATCTTTTGGCTACTGTGAATAATGCTGCTACAAACATGAGTGTACTAATATCTGTTCAAGTCCCTGATTTTAATTCCTTTGGGCATATATCCAGAAGTTGGATTGCCGGATCTAACAATAATTCTATTTTTAATTTTTTGAGGAGCTACTATACATACTGTTTTCCATAGCACTTTCATCATTTTACATTCCTACTAGCAGTATACAAGTGTTCTAATTTTTCTACATCCTCGTAAATACTTGTTAATTTCTGTTATTGTTTTCATACTAGCCATCCTAATGAGTATGAAGTGATATCTTATTATGGTTTTGATTTGCATTTCTCTAATAATTAATGACGTTGAGCATCTTTTCATTAGTTTCTTGGCAAATTATGTATCTTCTATGAAGAAATGTTTCTTCAAGTCCTTTGCCCATATTTTTAATTGGGTTTTGTTGTTGTTGAGCTGTAGGAGTTCTTCATATATTCTGGATATTAACCCGAGAAGATACAAGATTTGCAAATATTTTGCCTCCATGGGTTGCCTTTTCACTCTATGGAGATACAAAAAAATTTTCATTTTTCATATAGCCTAATTTATCTGTTTTTTCTTTTGTTGTCTGTGCTTTTGGTGTCATATCCAAGAAAACTCTATGTTTTCTTCTAACGAATATATAACTTTGATGTTTGTTTAGGTCTTTGATCTATTTTAAGTTAAAAAAAAAAAAAAAAGAAGAAGAAGAGCAGGAGAGAAAGGATTTCTCTCTGTTACCAAGGACGAAGTGCAGTGGTGTGACCACAGCTCACTGCAGCCTTGACTCCTGGGCTCAAAGGATCCTTCTGCCTCAGCTTCCTGAGTAGCTGGGACTACAGGCCCACACTACCACACCAGCCATTTTTTTCTTTCTTTTAAGAGATGAGGTCTTCCTGTGATGCCTAGGCTGGTCTTAAACTCCTTGCCTCAAGCAGTCTTCTCACTTGGCCTCCAAAAGTGCTGGGATTATCGGCATAAGCCACTGTTCCCAGCAGGGTCCAACTTTTGTATGTGGATATCCAGTTTTCCCCACACCATTTATTGAAAAGACTATCCTTTCCCATTGAATGGTCCTGGTACCATTGTCTAAAATTATTTTACTATGTATAAAAGAGTTTATTTCTGTGCTTTCCATTCTGTTCCTCGATCTATATGTCTCACTTTAAGTCAATACCACACAGTTTTGATAATTATAGCATTTCAGTAACTTTTGAAAATCAACATGTGAGACTTCCAACTTAGTTCTTTTTTTCACAAGGAATTTATCCTTGAGCAATGTAAAAAAAAAAAATGTAAAATTTAAAGCTAACAGAACTTAAGGGAGCAAAAGACTATTCAATAATAATTGTTGGATACTGAAACACCTCACTTTCAATAATGGATAGAATAACAAGACAGAATACCAATGAGGAAAGAGAAGACCTATACAACACTATACCCCAACTAGATCTAACGGACATCTTACAGAACATTCCACCCCCAACAACAGCAGAATATACATTCTTCTTTAGGACAGACCATATGTTAGGCCTGAAAACAAATTTCAACATATTGAAAGGGATCGTAATAATACAAATTATGTTCTCCAACCACCATGGGATGAAATTAGAAAATAAACAGAAGATTGGGAAATTCACAAATATGTAGAAATTAACACACTCCTAAATAATCAACAGGTCAAAGAAATCACAAAAGAAATTTAAAAATACTTTCAGATGAATGAAAATGAAAACACAACATATCAAATCTCAAGAGGTACAGCTAAAACAATAAGGGGGAAATTCATAGCTATAAACACCTATATTAAAAGAATAAAATAAAATAAAAATCACCAATCACTAACATAACCATCTACCTTAACAAAATAGAAAAATAGCAAACTAATGTCAAATTAGGCAGAAGGAAGGAAATAAAAAAGATTAAAGTGGAAACAAATGAAAACAGAAGGGATAGAATAAAGAAAACTCACCAAAACTGAAAGTTGGTTCTTTCAAAAGATGAACAAAATTGACAAACCTTTAACTACTTTTATGAAGAAAAAAGGAGAGAGGATTAAAATTACTGAAATCAGAAATAAAGAGGAGATATCACTTTGAATCTTACAGAAATAAAAAAGGTTTACAAAGGAATACTAAGAACTGCAGGTAAATTATATAACCTAGATGAACAAATTTCTAGAAACAGAAAAACTAATAAAACTAACTCAAGAAAAAACGGTTGAGTGGGAAATTACAAAACTAACATCTGTGAGTATTTCTATAGTTTCTAACTATAAATAATGCAGCTCAACAATTAGCACCTGACTGGGCACAGTGGCTCAGGCCTGTAATCCCAGCACTTTGGGAGGCTGAGGTGGGTGGCTCACCTGAGGTCAGGAGTTCAAGAACAGCCTGGCCAACATGGTGAAACCCTGTCTCTACTAAAAATACAAAAAATTAGCCAGACGAGATGGTGGGAGCCTGTAATCCCAGCTACTCGGGAGGGTGAGGCAGGAGAATCACTTGAACCCAGGAGGCGGGAAAAATTAGCACCATAATAGATGGAGTTCCTTCAAATCTCCTCCACAGAGTTGAAAAATCTCATCCTATATGGTAAGTCATAAGCAGACAAATTTTATGTTAACAGAATCTTGCTTTGAATTAACCTCTTAATTAGACACTTCTTGTGCTCCCACTTCACACTCTGTTAAGTTCACAATTTATTCTAGATATTGCTACAGCATCCAGCTGCACATAGGTGTGATTTGACAGCACTTTGTATCAACCAAAACAGAGTTTTCTGCCCTACATCTCTCTGACACCAAGAGACAAAACATCTGCAGCCTGGCACTGCACAAGTGCACATCCAGAAGAGTGTTAACCAATGAGAGATGACAAATGGTGAATAAATGTTATCCAATTCTACAATTGAGATACTCAGGTAGAGAATTCTGAGCAGCATTCTATTCAGGTTCTCAAAACACCCCAAAAGGATTAAGCCCACTTTGCCCACAGCAGTGACTAAGTTAGTAGTCATACTTCACTGTATTGTCTTTTCCTCTTTCTAATTTTACTTTTCCCAGTATCCCACTCTTGTGCCCTGAGGCCATTTTCCAAAATAAACTACCTACATGCAAAGCCCTTGCCTCAGTGTGAATTTTCTCCCAGAAACTAGAATTTAAGACAAGTTTTTAAAAAGGCTGGGCACAGTGGCTCACGACTGTAATCTCAGCACTTTGGGAGGCTGAGGCAGGTGGATTACCTGAGGTCAGAAGTTCGAGGCCAGCCTGACCAACATGGAGAAACCCCCTCTCTATTAAAAATACAAAATTAGCTGGGGAGTGGTGGCACATGCTTGTAATCCCAGTTCCTTGGGAGGCTGAGGCAGGAGAACCCAGGAGACGGAGGTTGCAGTGAGCGAAGATTGCGCCATTGCACTCCAGCCTGGGCAACAAGAGTGAAACTCTGCCTCAAAAAATTAAAAAAAAAAAAGGCCTTTAAAGATCCATTATTTCTAACTGCCTTTCTTATGCTTAGCACATCAAAAGATCCACTTTGACATGACACATTGTGGTGAAAGATCACAGGGCTTTTTTTCAGACTAATTCAATTTCAAGCTCTATTATTAACCTAACTTCAACCTCATCAAATGAAAATGGAAATAGAGTCATATGTCACTTAACAAGGACACCTGAGAAATGCATCATTAAGTGATTTTGTCGTTGTGCAAACTTCATAAATTGTACTTCACAAACCCATTATACACCTAGGCTACATGGTATAGCCTATTGCTCCTAGGCTGCAAACCTGTACAGCGTATTACTGTACTGAATACTGCAGGCAACTGTAATATAACAGTATGTATTTGTGTATCTAAATATACCTAAACATAGAAAAGGTACCACAAAAATGCCATATTATATTCTTATGGGACCCCTGCCATATATGCAGTCTGACATTCACCAAAACATCATTATGCGATGCATGACTGTGCTGTTATATATTCAAAGAGCTTTACAAACTTTAATGTGTTATACAAATGACTGCTATCTGTATTAATAAAACATATCAGATAGAAAAATCTGTTCAAGCTTGCAATCATGTAAAAATATGACAACAATTTACAGTAACTATATGTGAATGTTAGTAGTTCTCTAAGTAAAAATCCTCTGGTCTCCAATAATGTGTGCCTCTATCAATAATGTTTTAAATTTCCATGAGGGGAACATATTCATATATTACTTACCGAATTACAAATAAGCTAACAACAACAAAAAAGAAACCATTCTATATCCACATATGCCTTTTGGCACAGTGTGGAGTTTCATTCCACAAAGAGAAGCAAATCATATAAACAAAGTTATGGTTAAAAAATACACATCAGAAGGCTGGGCATGGTGGCTCACATCTATAACCCCAGAACTTTGGGCAGCCAAGGCGGGTAGCTGAGGCGGGTGGATCACCTGAGGTCAGGAGTTCAGACCAGTCTGGCCAACATAGTGAAACTCCATCTCTACTAAAAATACAAAAAATTAGCTGAGCGTGGTGGTGGCAGGTGCCTGTAATCTCAGCTACAGCTACTTGGTAGGCTGAGGCAAGAGAATCGCTTGAACCTCAAAATTCATAGTTTCACTTAAAGCTCAAGAAGAAGCTATTTTGTCTTATCTAATACAAAACTCAAATAGAAATTGAAATCAAATGGCTTACAGTATAATGAAATGCTTGGCTTAAAAAGGACTCTAGTCTATAAGCTAGTTCCAATAGAGTCCTAAACACTCTAGAAGTAAATGTTACATCTTGTGGATTGTCCTGAAGAGAAATTCTGTATTTTTATTAGAAAACCATGAACCAAAAAAACTGTAAGAAACATTAGGTGCTGTTAATTTATTGATGTGTCTCCAGCATGCAACTCATTATCTGGAAAATGAAAGAAAAAAACTAAAGCTTTGTTCCAGGAATCTGGCGGAGTTGGGATGGATGTCTTGCTATGTCATATATAGCAACATAATGTGCAGCTTATGTTTGGGTTCCACTTATGAGCTATAATGCCAATTTATGGGGTGGCTCCAATAGCTGTTCAGAAACTCTAACACACCACAGATTTATTTACCTGTTAATATGTCACATTTTTGGTGCTTTTGCATTTTTCTGATGCTAAATCCTTTGTATCCTATCAGATGAATCAGATGAGATAGTGATGAAGCACACAGGGTATTTTCTGTGTCATGACATTCTAAAAAAGTAATTTTACTGTTTCACTGCTGGCATGACTTTACACATGTGAACAGTTTTGACAATAATAAACCATTTACCTACTCTGATTATGATAAAAACAACCAGTAACACTGCCATTTGTACAGCACTTAGTACAATGCATCTAGCCCCAAATACTGTAAATAAGAGTAATTTACCTCCATGGTAGCACGGAGCTTTATCCCACAAATAATTTGTAGTTAAGTCTTGTTAAACCTTCACTGTAATGGAAATGGCACCAACATAAAATTGAGGATAATCCATTATTACACATGATTTAGGAATGAAACTAATACTCTGTGCCTGCCTGAGCAATCCTGTGTCTTTTCCCAGAACACCCTCTAGCCTCTCACCATATTATCAAGTCAATAAGGAGGAAGAATCTTTAACATTATAAACTTTTGGTAAAAAAAAAAGAATAAGGAGGAAGACTCCAAATGAAACCACGTTTCACCTCTCATCAGGGATGAGTACAATTACAAAATCTAAGAATTGCTTCAATTACCAAAAGCTTTAATCGTAGGGTACCTATGAGAAAGTTAATGGTCAAGTATTCTTTACAGTATTTAAAATCTTTGCTTTAAACCTGAGAACAGATTACTGAGCTGTTTTAATAAAAGGAAATCTAAAAACATTAAATTAAGTGTTCTTAATAAAAATGTCTGCCAAGTGTAAAAAGTTCCTTATACTATGCAAGTTACTTAGATATAAAATATTTTTAATGTCTTCATTCAGTCAATATACTGTATTTGCAACCCTACTATAAACAAACACTAATCCAGAATGGCTAGGGAACTGGGCATTTTGTTGAATTCTTCCCGGATACTGCATACCGGGTTATCAAATAATAAAGTTATCAAATTAAATGTTACTGAATGTAGCAAATTTTATTTGATAATCCAGGAGGCACTTTAGGAAGACTGTGAATGTAAATTTTAACTGCATTAAACTAAATGTAGTGTTAGAAAGTAATAAACGTAGTATTAGAAAGCATCTAACAATTGATATACTATGGAAACTTCCTTTTGGAATAACTTTTTTTTTTTTTTTTGAGACGGCGTCTTGCTCTGTCACCAGGCTGGAGTGCAGTAGTGCAATCTCGGCTCACTACAGCCTCCGCCTCCTGGGTTCAAGCAATTTTTCCGCCTCAGCCTCCCGAGTAGCTAGGACCACAGGCACGTGCCATGACGCCCGGCTAATTTTTTTGTATTTTTAGTAGAGACAGGGTTTCAACGTGTTGGCCAGGATGGTCTCAATCTCTTGACCTCGTGATCCGCCCACCTCGGCCTCCCAAAGTGCTGGGATTACAGGCGTGAGCCACCGCACCCAGCGTTGGAATAACTTCTTAAAGCCTTTCTGTCAAGTGACTTTCTCAACAAATGACAATAAATATCAGTAGTCATTTGAACTTCTTAACTTTTATGATTCTGGATAATAGAGTTTACAGTAAGTATCAAAAATCATAAGTGAAAATCCTTGACAAAAACTTAAAAGTCCATACACTCAATCTGGGTGGGATTGGCAGCTACATTAGACCTAGAACTTGGGCCTCAAGTCTTTACCCAATTTGTGTCTTAGTCACATCATAGTTCAATAATTATGACCCCACCAAATCCAGTCCATAAGGTGTTAATGTAAGATGTTTATTAGTGGAATTTATTTAGTACAATAATCACATTAAAAGTCCCAATATACAAACTGTTGAAGTCTAAAGTCACAAAAAATACAAACTTAGGTATGCGAATGTTATAAAAATATTATTTAAAAACAAGGTTCTAAATCTTCAACGATGGGCCAAAAAAGGAAGAAAAGAGAGAGAGAAAGAGAAAGAAGGCATAGGAAAATCATGACATTTCAACAAAGCCCCCCTGACCAGTCTGGCTGCCTTGCCATTGAGATACCGGGCTACCTGGATGTGACCATTAGGGCAATACAGCATTTCATTATGGGACTGGCTATTCTGTATAAAATTATATGTGAAACACAAAATTTTTTCCTTTCAAAATGAAACATCTAAGTGAAACAGAGCTAATATATACCAAATTTTAGCTGGCTGTTAGTAGAAAATTTCAACAATTCCGTAAGTTCAAAAAGAAAACATATTTGAAAAAAAAGTTTTCAAACAAAAATAAGCAGAACCAAATGGACATAAAAAAAAATCAATGTCAATCATGAAGTATGAGTGTACACAACAGAGCTTCTACACCCATCACTTAGCTACAGGGACTGGTTACAAGCAATAGAAAGATGTCAAACATGATTTTTAAAAGTCAGTACTACCAGTTTTGAAAAGCTCCCTGGTGAAAGAAACCCAAAAATCAAATTAATAAATAACTACACATAAAAGGGAAAGAGTTGTGTTTAATTTGATGGTGTGTTCTCTAATGGTAAGAGAGTTGCCATATTTTATCAACTGCTAAGAAGATAAGCATAACCTCTTTCCTTTAAAACATATCTCCCTCAAGTGTCTTCTGTCCAAAATCCATAGAAGAAATTCTCGTCAAAGAACCCGGCCCTTGTGACCAGATCCCTGTAGAACAGAGAATGCTTCCTAAATTCCAGAAGTCACTGCAGGATTCAGTTTAAACTTTCATGATATTCTAATCTTACCATCTCAAAAGTAGTTTTGTATCAGGGGATCTAAAGCACTGTGTATCTGGCCAAGCATGGTGTCTCACACCTGTAATCCCAGCACTTTGGGTGGCCAATGCGGGCAGATCACTTGAGATCAGGAATTCAAGACCAGCCTAGCCAACGTGGTAAAAACCCTGTCTCTACTAAAAATATAAAAATTAGCCGGTGTGGTGGTGCACGCCTGTAATCCCAGCTACTGGGGAGGCTGTGGCAGGAGAACCGCTTGAACCTGGGAGGCAGAAGTTGCAATGAGCCAAGATCGCGCCACTGCACTCCAGCCTAGGCAACAGAGTAAGACTCTATCTCAAAAACAAAAAACAATGTATATCTCAAAATCTTTCCCAGAACATGGTGCCAATTATTTATTTTAAGCTGAAATAATCTGTACCTTGGGGGTTATAAGAACCTACATAATCAGTAAGAGGATAGAAAACTTTAAAGTTTTTCAGATCTTAAACCAGAATTCCTCTAAGATTTCAAAACATGGTCCATGTTTTATGTCATATATCTATAAATCCAATCCAAGCTTATCATTGTACAGTACTTATCCCAAATAGTTCTAGATCTTTTAAGCAATTAGTTTGAAAAAATGAGGAATGAGAATAAGAAAGTCCCATTGAAACGACCCTTAGAATGTGTGAATGTAAAATGCTAATGTTCACAGACAGAACTTTACACACAAATCTTGATGTGTGATCCACCAATCTCCACTGGCATGCTACATAAAAAGATACCCCCAAAGTTCAAAAAGAGACTAATCCTAAACAGAGTTTGAGTCCAATAAGATAATAATTTCATTAGAAACCTGCTATTAATAAATTGGTTGTGGGTCTTAAACATGTTACAATTTAGTTTCATTCTGGTGTTATGTACAGAAAATTATTTTTTATCTGTATTAACATCCCAATAGTCTAATGATAAGGGATTCAAGAACACTGAACATTATAACTTAGTTCCATTTTCTTATTTATTTTTTGTATAGAGGTCTCATTATGTTTCCCAGGCTGGTCTTGAACTCCTGGGTTCAACCAATCCTCTCACTTTGGCCTCCCAAAGTATTGGGATTACAGGCGTAAGCCATCGAGCCCAGCCTACATTTTCTTTAACTTCCTAATTCTTATTTTGATAGTTCATGTTCAGAAAGTAACTAGTTATAAAATTCCACACACAAGGGCCAGGCGCAGTGGTTTACGCCTGTAATTCCAGCACTTTATAAGGCCAAGTCTGGCAGATCACAAGGCAGGAGATCAAGACCATCCTGGTCAACACGGTGAAAACCCATCGCTACTAAAAATACAAAAATTAGCTGGGCATGGCAGCACGCACCTGTAGTCCCAGCTACTCGGGAGGCTGAGGCAGGAGAATTGCTTGAACCCAGGAGTCTGAGGCTGCAGTGAGCCAAGATCGTGCAACTGCACTCCAGCCTGGGCGACAGAGTAAGACTCCATCTCAAAAAAAAAAAAATTCCACACACAATAGGGTTGTCAAATTTTTAGGAGAATCTAAGCCTAGACAAATAGATCATAATTTCATGATAAAAACAATTTTGGCCCAACTTGTAAATAATAAAGGATGATTTAATTTGAAAAAATACTCTAGGATTACTCAACTATTCTGAATTTGAAAACTTAAAATAACTATCATTATTCAGATGATAAGGTAAGGTGGAGGGAAACACAGGTAACCTGTAAGATTAACCTTCCCTAAAAGCAAGCTCACAGAGGAAAAGAGGAGGGAGAGGAAAAGGAAATTCACTGCAGTACTGGTGGCCTCAACCCCTTTATGAAAGCACATGTTCTCATTTGGTGTTACACTATCCTGATTCATGGTGAAGATCTGAAAACCAAAGGAAAAAAGGTCAACTAAAAATATTTAAAGAAAAAAAAATGTGAGAATGAATCAAATGATAAAATTGGAAAGAAAACATGAAATAAAAGACATTAAATAACCTTTGTAAAAATTACTAAAATTAAGAAGAATTCATTTTGTACTTTGTGTTCACAAAGGGAAATGAGGCTCCATCAAGCCCTGCAGAGCACAAGAGGAAGCAGGTTGGTTGCTCAGGCATCAGCAGAAATAGGCCCCGAGGAACTACCCTCAGTTTCTTCTACATCGTGTCCAGAAGGAAAAAGCAAAGCTCTGCAAAATGCTGAAGGTTTTAGAAGTATAACGGTGCTTAGGAAAGATCACTGGTCTGGTGTTGCAGCAGCCCCAGTGTTGAGAGACACGCTAGGCTTCTAGGAGGAGAAAAACAGAGAGGGAGGAAGAAGTAGGAAGGGGAAGGAAAGGGCGGAAAAGCACAGGTCATTAGTAAACAGCAAGTTCAATATCACAAGATGCTCATAAACCCAAGCTATTAATGAAGCTGGTTTGCTCTCAAGACTACAGATAACATTCTGAAGGAAACAGAAATGGGAACTTTCAAAATGGCATTGCTCCAGGAAGTGATGGCAAATTAGAATGAAGTCACAACATGCTCCAAAAACATGCAGTGTCACCCCTTCCCTCCACTTTACCTCCCCCAATAAAACATGCATATTTTCAGTAAAGTATCTATTTTAATACAGTTAAACGGTTAAATTCAGAACTCAAACAACCCAGGTGTGCAAACTCTATGCTACCTAAGGGCAGAGAGGTATTCAAGAACAGAAAGACCTACTCTCACAATGCCACTGGGCAGTTCATAAACAGCTAGGTTCTTTTTTGTCACAAGGGAATCTTGAAATAGTGAGGGCCAGGATGCAAGTTTTTCCTGTTTTGTTTTGTTTTTTTTTGTACTATTAAGACCTGGCAGTGGTGAGCACCTGCTACACAGAGTTTGAGTCTCTTCTGGTCAGGCATGACTTCCTACTGGAGAAGAAATCTACTCTAGTTTTGGTAGTTGTTTCCTTCCTAGATGAAAATGGCATCCACTTTTTTTTTTTCAGACGCAGTCTAGCTGTGTCGCCAGGCTGGAGTGCAGTGGTGCAATCTTGGCTTACTGCAACCTCTGACTCCCTGGTTCAAGCAATCCTCCTGCTTCAGCCTCCCAAGTCACTGGGATTACAGGCACACGCCACCACGCCCAGCTAATTTTTTTTTTTTGTATTTTTAGTAGAGATGAGGTTTCACCATGTTGGCCAGGATGTTCTCGATCTCCTGACCTTGTGATCCACCAGCCTCAGCCTCCCAAATTGCTGGGATTACAGGCGTGAGCCACCGCGCCCGGCCGGCATCCACTCTTTCAACTGGCTAATCAAATCAATCCCCTCCAGCCTTTCCTTACCCTGGTTAACTATTTCTTGGTTAAAGAAAGCTGAATATACTCATTATTTCAAAAGTTCATGTTCGAACTTATTTTCCTTTAATCACATGGACATTTGCATAAATGTTTTCTTAAAAACCACATCACATAGATGACTGCTTTCAAAGCAGACACAGGAAGTCAATACATTTGACTGAGATTACCAAAGAAATACAAAAACATCAGTTCACAAAACTGGAAGATAAAGTGGCACTTCTGCTTGTTTCTAGCTTCTAAAGTAAATAGTACCTAATGTATTAAGTTGCTAATAAGAATGTTAATGTCACTTAGTAAACATTCACAACAAAAGGAACTTAGTCATCAAAAAATCTGATGTATAAAGATATATACAACTTTGCTATGGTCAAAGAATAACAAGTAAATCCTAGAATAGCTGCTATTGCTAACAGAAGGCTTTCTAGAAGCCTTAGAAACAGAGAAATCCTGTGGTGGCTCACAGAAGGGCTTCTAGCTCAGGTATGCATATAAGAGAAATACAGAAACACAACAAATCTAGTAACTGCCTCCACTGCAATAACATGAATCAAATGTTATGGCCCAGTTAAGAGCACACTTGTGGGAAACAATGGGATTGATCATTATTAAGTCAATGCATTTGGGTCAGCAGTGTTGGCCTGATCACAACTGCAAAGTACATGCAGGTATTTATGAAAATAAAATATACAACTCTCACATCAGCTAATTAAGAAAATATTTATATAGTATATCCCTGAGACTCCTGCTACTGCTTTGAGAATTTTGCTCACTACAAAGACATTGGGGTATGGGGTTGCTGGTTATGAGACAGGAACCCACAGAAATTCAGTGCTAACTGAAAATATCAAAACCTTAGCAGAGCTGAGAGTTTAGTTAGAAGTAAATTTCAAAAGCAACATTTAAGGGAAAGATGAAGAAAACACACTGGGGGCAAAATAAAGAACTCCTAATTTGTTGCTCATAGGCTTCCTAACATTGAACTGTGGAAAGCTAAATACAATGTGCATTCAGGGAAGAGACCTGCTGCTTCAAAGAGTTGTAGTGGCCAAATGCTTCCCATGTTTTTTGTTATTATTATTCTGTATCTGTAAAAGTATTTTAAGGTTGATCCAGCTCTTGTGTGGTACAGCTCCAACAAATATTCAAAAAATATCAGAGGAAACTCATTATTCGCCTTCCATTGTTGGAGATTTTACATAGCAATGTCCTGGGTTTAAATACATCCAACAAGAACACTCAGAAATAATACATATGCTTCCATTAATAATACTATTCAAAGGACATTATCAAGCTATTCACTGTAAGTGCATCACCTACACATGTGGGGAATCCTGGGAATCACTTACCTGTAGTATCGCTCCCTTCTATTCCATGACCACCATTGGCTAGCAGTGTTGGTTTAGAAGATGGTGTATCTGCAACAGTGACAAATAATTACCCATTGTGACAGACAGAAAAATGAAAAACAGATCCAACTACTGTATATTCATTGAGTTTTTCTCATTCTTCGTAGCATTAGGTTAAAGCAATTAAAACTGTTCAAAATTTAAAGATTTAATAAAAGAAAACCCAGAAACAGAACAGATCAGAATTATTAATTCCTAGGGCACCCAAGCTCTGTTAAGTACCACTTCCACAGGAAAGTCCTTCATAATAGCAATTCTAAATCTTTTTTATTCTATAAATTGTCAAAGAAAACCATTAAATTCAGTAAAACCATCATGAAGCACCACAGGTTTAGTATCGGCAATTCAAATCAAATGCTCCAAGAACATGAGGCATTTAATTTTATTTTTATTTTTTGAGATGGAGTTTTGCTCTCGTAGCCCAGGCTGGAGTGCAACAGCACAATCTCGGCTCACTGCAACCTCCGCCTCCAGGGTTCAAGCAATTCTCCTTCTCAGCCTCCTGAGCAGCTGGGATTACAGGCACCTGCCACCAGGCCCAGATAATTTTTGTATTTTTAGTAGAGATGGGATTTCACCATGTTGGCCAGGCTGGTCTCAAACTCCTGACCTCAGGTGATCCACCTGCTTTAGCCTCCCAAAGTGCTGGGATTACAGGCATGTGCCACTGTGCCCAGCTGAAGCCATTTATTAACTATTAATTCCCACACAGGAAATCCAGGGTACCATAATTGCTCCTAGATGAGAACTGCATGGAGGTAATCAGCTGTACTTCTGGAAGCAGAGGACTCTTTTTTTTTTTTTTTTTTAAAGGGCATTAGTGTATCTCATTCCCTAATGACTAAGGATGTTGAGCATCTTTTCATGCATTTCTCTGCCATTCCTTTGTCTTCTTTGGTGATTTGAATGGTCAAAGTTTTTGACTACTTTAAAATTGAATTTATTTTCTTATTATTGAGTTTTGAAAATTATATATTCTGAATATCAGTCCTTTATCAGATAAATTTTGTAAAAATTTTCTTCCTGTTTTTAACTTATACTGTCTTTTCATTTACTTAACTGTCTTAAAAAGAAAAGTTTTAAATTTTTATGAAGCAGGTCACACGATTTTTTCCACGTTTTCCACTAGAAGTCTAATAGTTTTCATATTTACATACATTTGGAGTTAAGTTTTGCATATGGTGTAATGATGCAGGTCTAAGTTTCTATTCCCATACATGGACACCTAATTATTACATAATCATTTGCTGAAAAAGCCATCTGTATTCTTTTTTTTTTTTTTTTTTTGAGACAGTCTTGTTCTGTCACCAGGCTGCAGTCCAGTGGCGCAATCTCAGCTCACTGTAACCTCTGCCTCCCGGGTTCAAGTGATTCTCCTGCCTCAGCCTCCCGAGTAGCTGGGATTACAGGCGCCTGCCACCACGCCCAGCTAATTTTTTTATTTTTAGTAGAGACGGGGTTTCATCATGTTGGCCAGGATGGTTTCAATCTCTTGACCTTGTGATCTGCCCACCTTGGCCTCCCAAAGTGCTGGGATTACAGGAGTGAGTCACCATGCCCAGCACAAGTCATCTCTATTCTATTGAATTACCTTTGCACCTTTGTAAAGAAATCAACTGACCATATTACATTTGGGTTTATTTCTGGGGTATTTTGTTCCACCAATTTAAAAGTCTATCCATTTTGCCAATACCATCCTGTCTTAATTACTGTATTTGTATAGTAAGTCTTTTTTCTTTTTTTGAAAGGGAGTCTCCCTCTGTTGCCCAGGCTGGAGTGCAGTGGCACAATCTTGGCTCACTGCAACCTCCACCTCCTGGGTTCAAGTGATTCTTCTGCTGCAGCCTCCCTGAGTAGCTGGGACTACAGGCGCATGCCACCACGCTCAGTTAAACTTTTTTGTATTTTTAGTAGAGACAAGGTTTCACCATGTTGGCCAGGCTGGTCTCGAACTCTTGACCTCAGGTGAGCTACCCACTTTGGCCTCCCAAAGTGCTGGGATTACAGGCGTGAGCCACCCTGTCTGGCTGAAAGTCTTACATAAGGTAATACAAGTCCTCCAACTTGGGTCTTTTCCAAAAATGTTTTTTTTTTTCCCCCTTTACTTTTTTGCTTTTTGAGACAGGGTCTCATTCTGTCACTCAGGCTGGAGTGCAGTAGTGCGATCATGGCTCACTGCGGCCTCGGCCTCCCAGACTCAGGTGATCCTCCTGCCTTAGCCTCCCAAGTAGCTGGGACCACAGGTACATGCTACCATTCCTGTCTAATTTTTCATTATTACTATTTTTTGGAGAAACAAGGTCTCCCTATGTTTCCCATACTGGTTGCACTCCTGGCCTCAAGCAATTCTCCCACCTTGGCCTTCCAAAGTGTTGGTATTACAGGCATGAGTCACTGCACCTGGCCTTGTTTTGTTTCTTTGCTTTTCTACATAAATTTTAAAATCAGTTTTTTATTTATGCCAAAATTCTTGATGGGATCTTATTTGAAATTGCATTGACAATACAGATCAATTTGAGGATGTACAACGTTTTCTGAAAGTCTCTGACTATATCTAACATGTTAGCGACCAGCCTAGCTCTGCAGTCACCCTGCTGAACCAAGAATTCAGAGATATTATTCCTAAGACAACAAGTTAGTATCTACAATACATGCTACTGAAATACAAAATGTAAGATTTTACTTTGGAAGACCACAAACGTGCCGTCCAACCCCTTAGTCCTTATAAATACAAGGAAGAAATCTTTCACACAAATTTCTCATTGAAAAGATCATTCATTCTGTTACTTCAGGGGAACACCTAAAAGAACAAGGTAGTCCAAAAAGAGAATATTATTTAAATAAAAGAAAGAAATAATGGAATGAAAGACAATAGAATTATATTAAATACCCACTATGTAACATATACCCTGCTAAGTCTTCACAAACTGCATTTTACTTATCCAGAGAGATGCCATAAATATGCTCCATCCCACATTTGGCATAAATAAATTCCCTTTCACATTCACACAATAAGCTTGTAAGATTTATTCTTCCTAGCTGATGAAAAAATGCATATTTTAAAAAAACTTCCTTCATTAAAAAATGCATAAGAAAATGGAAATTAGAAAAACTGATATCCTGCAAGTGGTAAGAGAGCAGCTATTAGAGTGATAAAGCCTGTTTAAAATTTGATAATCAGTGTTGACAAGGGTAATTTCATTTCATCATTTGGAGGAATGTAAATAGGAACAACCTTTTTTTTTTTTTTTTTTTTTTATAGATGAGGTTTCACCACGTTGGCCAGGCTGGTCTCGAACTCCTTACCTCAGGTGATCCACCCACCTCTGCCTCCCAAAGTGCTGAGATTACAGGAGTGAGCCATCATGCCCAACCAAGAACAATCTTATTATGAGACAATTTGGCAGCCTATCAAATTCTGAAATACTCAACAATCCATTTTAGGTATTCAGTATTTAGTTCACAGAGAGACATAAAAGTATAAAAACGTGAATATAAATAGAATGTTTATTATGGCACTGCTTAAAAACAGCAAATGTCCATCAATAGATTCATTATAATATTGTAAAATAGTACACACTAATAAAAAAATGAGAGCACTTCATGTTACTGATATGGGAAGATAACAGGACACACTAAGTAAAAATAAAAGCGGGCCAGGCGTGGTGGCTCATGCCTGTAATCCCAGCACTTTGGGAGGCCAAGATTGGTTTAAGACAGTAAGTGAGTAGATACAATATATGCTACTGTATATGCTACAAATATGGGGCATCACTTGTGGTCAAAAGTTCGAGAATGGCCTGACCAACATGACAAAACCCTATCTCTACTAAAAATATAAAAATTAGCTGAGCATGGTGGTGCATGCCTGTAGTCCCAGCTACTTGGGAGGCTGAGGCAGGAGAATCCCTTGAACCCAGGAGGCGGGGGTTGCAATGAGTCAAGATTACGCCATGGCACTACACCCTGGGCAACGAGAGCAAAACTCCATCTCAAAACAAAAAACAAACAAAAACAAAAAAGAAATACATCATTTTCCTCAGAAAGACAAGAGAAAACATTACACATCATGAAACAAAAGCAAGCCCTATACAAAGTGAATTATCCAGTGACCAAGTAACAAATCCTTTACCTAGTTAAATGGGTTGTCATTCTATCTTTTCACCAAAATTGAAAGAGGCATAATAGAGTTGTCATCTGATAGAAAACTGAGAATATAAACAACAAAAATAAAAAAATAAAATAAAACTTAAAAACCTAAGAATATTTTTTTATAATATTGTACTATGGCTGGGCGTGGTAGCTCATGCCTGTAATCCCAGCACTTTGGGAGGCTGAGTCGGGTGGATCACAAGGTCAGGAGTTTGAGGCAAGCCTGGCCAACATAGTGAAACCCCGTCTCTACTAAAAATACAAAAATTAGCCGGGCGTGGTGGCCAGTGCCTCTAGTCTCAGCTACAGGCACTCCTACTACTTAGGAGGCTGAGGCAAGAGAATCACTTGAACTCCTGACCTCAAGTGATCCGCGCGCCTCCCCCTCCCAAAGTGCTGGGATTACAGGCATGAGCCACCACGCCCCGCCAAAATTCAAGTTTTATTATAACATCAAAAATTATAACATATGTGGGCCTGGCACCGTGGCTTATGCCTATAATCCCAGCAATTTGGGAAGCCAAGGCAGGCAGATCACTTAAGGCCAGGAATTCGAGACCAGCCTGGTCAACATAGTGAAGCCTCATCTGTATCCTTCTTGAAGAAATACATAGGATTAAGTGAAAATGGAGATTTTTTTGTTTAAAATAAGACAGGGTTTCACGATGTTGGTCAGGCTGTTCTTGAACTCCCGACCTCAAGTCATCCGCCCGCCTCAGCCTCCAAAGTGCTTGGATTACAGGCATGAGCCACCTCGCCCGGCCGAGATTTTTTTAAAAAAATGTAATACATGTGGGGAGAGAGATCCAAGATGGCCGATTAGCAGCAGCTCAGGATTGTAGCTCCCAGTGAAAGCGCAGAGGGCAAGTGGACGCTGCACTTTCAGATGAATTTTTGTTGCCCACAGACCGGGAGATTCCCAGCGGAGGAGCCACATGGGTCGCCAGTGCGACTTTTTTGGCCGGCGCGGCTGTTTTGCTGGCACCCCGGCACAGCGCTTCTTGGTGCAGAGTATACGGGATGGGATGCCCTTTGAGTCAGGCTCGGCTGGTCCCATCCCCACAATAACAGCAATTGGAAATGCTGAGGACTGAGAGTTTCACAGCAAGCACAGCCAAACCGAGAAGGTCCAGCTCTGTGGGGAAGGGGCATCCGCCACAGGAAAACTAAGAAACAGAAAAAAACTTCATCACTGGGCAGAGAGATCCAAGATGGCCGATTAGCAACAGCTCAGGATTGTAGCTGCCAGTGAAAGCACAGAGAACGAGTGGACGCCGCAATTTCAGACGAATTTCTGTTGCCCACAAACTGGGAGCTACCCAGCGGAGGAGCCACACAGGTCGCCAGCACGACTCTTTTGGCTGGTGCGGTGCGGCGCTTCTCAGTGCAGAGTATACGGGACTGGGTGCCCTTTGAGTCAGGCTCGGCTGGTCCCATCCCCACAAGGAGAACAGCAATTGGAAGCGCTGAGGACTGAGAGTTTCACAGTAAGCACAGCTGAACCCGGGAAGGCCTAGCTCTGTGGGGAGGGGGCATCTGCCAAAGGAAAACTAGGAAACAGAAAAAACTTCATCACCAAAAAGCGGGTGTCCACTCAGACCCAATCTGAAAGTTGACAGTTACAAAGACAACAGGTGGATTAATCCACAAAAGTGGGAAGAAACCAGTGCA
>CAUYLG010024400.1:0-16486 GCA_963573385.1 Cacajao melanocephalus | reverse complement strand
TACACTGTTGGTGGGAGTGTAAACTAGTTCAACCATTGTGGAAGACAGTGTGGCGATTCCTCAAGGACCTAGAAATAGAAATTCCATTTGACCCAGCAAACCCAATACTGGGTATATACTCAAAGGATTGTAAATCATTCTATTATAAAGATGTTGCCCATGCTGGTCTCAAACTTCTGGGCTCAAGTGATCCTACCACCTCATCTTTTCAAAGTGTTGGGATTACAGGCGTGGGCCATCATGCTTGGCCACCTTTCTGAAAAGACAAATACAAAATACACACCTTTAGCTAGACTATGAAAAAAGGAGAAAATATCCAAAAGAATAAAATCATAAATTAAAAGGGAGACATAACAAGTGAGACCACAGGAATACAAAGAATTATGAGCAACTACACATCAACAAATCGGAAAACCTAGAAAAAACAACAAATTTCGGGACACATACAACCTACCAAGATGGAACTATGAAAAAATAGAAAACCAAATAAACCAATAACAAGTAACGAGAGTGGAGCCATAATAGCTTCCCATCAAAGTGAAGCTCAGGACCTGATGGCCTCTTTGCTGAATTCTACCAAACACTTAAAGAAAAATTAATACCAATTTTATTCAAACTCTTCAAAAAAAATTACAGAAGATATAATACTTTCAAACTCATTCTACAAGGCTAGTATTGCCCCAATGCCAAAGCCAAACAAGAACATAGCAAAAAAGAAAACTATAGGCCAATATCTGTGATGAACATAGATGCAAAAATACTCCACAAAATAATAACAAACAAATTCAACAATACATTAGAAAAATAATTCATTATAATTAAATTGGATTTATCCTATTGATGCAAGGACATATCAACTTACACAAATCAAGAAATGTGACACATCAAGTTAATAGAGCCAAAAATAAAAACCATATGATCATCTCAATAGATACAGAAAAAGCATTTGAAAAAATTTAACATACCTTTATTATAAAAGCTCTTATAAAACTGGGTATAGAGGAACATATCTCAAACTAATAAAGGCCACATATGACAAACCCACAGCTAACATTGTACTAAACTGGGAAAAATTAAAAGCCTTTTCTCTAAGATCTAGAACAAGACAAGAATGCCCACTTTTACCACTTTTATTTAACATGTACTGGAAGTCCTGTTGGAGTAATCAGGCAAGAGAAAGAAAACAAAGAAAAGAAATGAGAGAAAGAGAGAAAAGAGAGAGAAAGAGAGAGAAAAAAGAGAAAGGAAGAAGGAAAGAAAAGAAAGAAAGGGAAAGGAAAGAAAAGAAAGAAAGGAAAAGGAAGGGAAAGAAAGAAAGAAAGAAAGAAGGAAAGAAAGAAAGAAAGAAAAAGAAAGAAAGAAAGAAAGAAAGAAAGAAAGAAAGAAAGAAAAAGAAAGAAAGAAAGAAAGAAAAGAAAGAGCATTCAAATTAAAAAGGAAGTCAAGTTAACCTTGGTCACAGATGACATAATCTTATACTTAAAGAAACTTAAAGACTTCACCAAGAAAACTGTTACAGCTGATCAATGAATTCAGTAAAGCTACAGGCTACAAACTTAACATAAAATATTAGAAAAGTAGCATTCCTATATGACAACGGCAAACAATCTCAAAAAGAAATCAAGAAAGAAATTAAATTTACAATAACTACAAAGAATATAAAATATGTAAGAATCAATTTACCAAATAAGTAAAATATCTATACAAAGAAAACTAAAAAATACTGATGAATAAAACTGAAAAGAACACAAAAATTAAAAAAATATTTCATGATCACAAATTGGAAGAATTAATATTATTAGAATGACAATACTACCCCAAAACAATTTACAGATTCAATGAAATCCCTATAAAAATACTAATGACATTCTTCATAGAAATTTTAAAAAGTTTTACAGTTTATGTGGAAGCATAAAAGAACCTAAATAGCCAAAGCAATCCCAAGAAGAAAGAACAAAGCTGGAAGCATCACAGTGTACAACTTTAAAGTTTATGACAAAGCTATGGTAACCAAATCAGCACAGTAGTGGCATAAAAATAGACCCATAGATCAATGGAGTAGAACAGAATATCCACTTATGTATCCACAAATTTACAGCCAATTTATCTTGGTGTAAAGATAATATCTTTATCTTGGTGCCAAGAACATGCAATGGGAAAAGGACAATCTCTTTAGTAAATGGTGCTGGGAAATTTGGTTAACTATATGCAAACGAAAAACCTTAGATCAATATCTCTCACCATCCACACACAAAAGTAAATTAAAGGCTTAAATATGAGACCTAAAACTGTGAAACTACTAGAACAAAACACTGGGGAAACGCTCCAGGACATTGGTCTGGGCAAAGATTACCTGTGTAAAACCTCACAAGCACAAGCAATCAAAGCAAAAAATAGACAATGCGATTCCATAAGCTAAAAAGCTTCTGTACAGCAAAGGAAACAATCAACAAATGAAAGAAAACACACTCTGCAGAATGCTAAAAAATATTTGCAAACTACCAATCTGACAAGAGATTAATATCCAGAGTTTATAAGGAACTCAAACAACTCAATAGCAAAAAACAAAACAAAACAAAACAAAAACCCAACAATACATAATTTAATTAAAAAATCAGCAAAAGACCTGAATAGACATTTCTCAAAAGAAGACATACAATGGCCAACAGATACATGAAAAAAATGCTCAACATTACTAATCACCAGGAAAATGCAAATCAAAACTAATGTGAGGTACTATCTTACTATAGATAAAGTTGCTTTTATCAAAAAGACAGGCAAAAACAGGTGCTGGCAATGATGCGGAGAAAGGGGAACCCTCATACACTGTTGGTGGGAATATAAATTAGTAAAGCCACAATGGAGAATAGTATGGAGTTTCCTCAAAAAAATAAAAATAGAACTGTTTTATCATCCAGCAATCCCACTACTGCATATATCCAAAAGAAAGGAAATAAATATATTGAAAGGATACCAATACTCCCATGTTTATCACAGCACTATGGACAACAGTCAAGATATATAACCAACCTCAGTGCCTCTTTAAAATAAGAACATGGAGTCACAAAAAAAAGAGCACTCACATGAAGTATTTCTCAGCAAGGCAAATTTACTTCTGCAGAAGGGTGCTGCTCGTTTTCTGATCACTGTGAGAAAGCACACTAAATAAAGGAGGGAAGGGGTTTTTATTCCAAATGCAGTCAGTCCTTGCTACCATGTCTGGTCTCCATTGGCTGGGGTCATACTGCACAATCTAAGCTGACTCCGATTGGCTACTTCAAATGAAGCAGCGGTAGGGGATAGAGCTGTGGGAAGAGCAGTTTTGGAACTAAGGGTGCCAAATAAGGAACATATGTGGGTTATGTAGTTTACAGATTGGGAATGGATGTGGATTACAGATTGGGAATGGATGTGAGTTACCAACTGGGAATGGATGTGGGTTACAGATTGGGAATGGATATGGATTACAGATTGGGAATGGCTGGAAGCTTACAGATTAGGAATGGCTGGAAGGCTGTTTACCCTAACTAGCGGCAAGGAGGCAAGGAAGCTAAGCCTTGAAAATAGAGGACAAGCATAACCTTTGAAGAGGAATTCACTGTTTCCAACAGTGCCCATCAATGAATGAATGAACAGAGAAACTGTGGCATATATACACAATGGAATATTATTCAGCCATAAGAAAGAATGAAATCCTGTCATTTGCAGCAACATGGATGGAAGTGGAGGTCATCATATCAAGTGAAATAAGCCAGGGACAGAAAAATAGTTATTGCATGTTCTCACTCATATTTGGGAGCTAAAAAAGTGGATCTCATGAAGAGGGAGAGTAGAATGACAGTTACCACAACTGTAAAGGGAAGGAGAGAGAGAGGTATAAAGAGAAGTTGGTTAATGTGTACAAAAATACAGTTAGCTAGAAAGAATAAATTCTAGTATTCAATAGCAAAGTATGAAAATTTTAGTTAAAATAAGTAATAAATTATATATTTTAAAATAAAATAATATATTGTATATTTTAATATATCCAGAAGAAATACGTTCCCAACATGAAGCAAGATAAATGTTTGAGGTGATGGATATCTCAATCACACAAATTTGATTATTACACAGTGTATACATGTATTAAATATTACATGTACCCCCCAAAATGTACAACTATGATATATTAAAAACATTAAAAAATATTCTTTTCTGTGTTTTCTAGAAATACTGTATTTTTACTTTTACACTTAAATCTATAATCCACTTAGAGTGATTTTTTTCATGTTGTGTATAGTGTGAGAAAAAAATATTGATTTGTTTTTCTTATAAGTACCCAGTAATTCCAGACTATTTACAGAATAAACCTTATTTTGCCTCTTGTTAATTTGGGTTATTTGTCTTTTTAGTATGTGGTCACAAGAGTTATTTTTGGTGATGGTCAGTCCGGTGCAACCACCACAGGGGACACAGAGGAGGCAAAGGAAAAAACACATTTGTTATACCAAAGGTCCCAGTGAAAGAGAATCACTGCATGCTCAGAGGGAGTGATGCAGAAAGGAGCACCAAGGAAAAAGGCTCAGCCAAGCAAGTGGGGAGTAGAAAGCAGGCAAAGACCAGAGGGTAAGTGCCTTTACTGGGGCTCAGGTTGAGATATATAAGAAAAGGGATACATAAAAAGAATTTTACTGGTGTGTTGAAATGTTACTAGGTTATGGTCAGGAGATGCTGGAAAACGAAACTTGTGGCAGGGGCCAATGTTACCACACTGGTACACCTGGTTGTCTGGGTAGGATGCTCTCAGCCTGTTTGTGGGATTGTTGAGGAAGCAAGAAAATACACAAGTTTTAAAATTTACAGTACAATATAACTTTGTCAGATACATGGCTACCAAGTATTTCTGCCAGTTTGTGACTTTCCTTTACATTTTCTTAACTGTAATTTATAATTCTAAATTTTTTCATTTGATGAAATTTACCATTTTTTCTTTTTTTTCTTATAGTTCATGCCTTATGTGTCCTGTTTAAAACTATTTCTCTGACCAAATATCATAAAGATTCTCTTATACATTTTCTTCTATATAGCTAATATTTTTAGCTCTTGTGTTGAGATATGTAAGGCATCCTAAGTAAATTTTTATCATGGCATGAGGTCAGGATTGATGTCAATTTTTTTCCACACAAATATCCAGTGATCTTAGCACTCTGTTTTGAAGACCTCCTGGTTTTTTCTCCTTTGAATTACCTTTTCATTGATGTCAACAACCAATTTTCTATATAAGTGTGGGTCTACTTCTGGACTACTCTGTTCCATTTATCTTATTTTGGAATTGATGGTAAGAACATATCCTTATGCCAAAAACCACACTTTCTTGATTACTATCACTTTATAGTAAGCTTTGAAATCAGTTACTGTAAGCCCATCAAATTTGTTCTTTGATTTTTCAAAATAATTTTGGTTAATCAAGGTCTTTTGCCTTTCTGTATACATTTTTACATTGGCTTTTTGATTTATTCAAAAAAGAATTTCAGTGAGGATTGCATTGAATCTCTAGACCAATTTGAGGAGAATTATTACCTTAACAACATTGAGACTTTCAATCCATTAACTTAATATAACTTTTCATTTTATTAGGTCATGAATTTTCTTTTTGTATATCTACTATTAAAGCTATTGTTAATTATTTCATATTGTATGGTATTATAAGTGGAGATGAAGTATTTTGATAAGAAATTTAAGCTCTTAATAGATACATACTATTTATGGCGTGTACGTGTGTGTGTGTGTGTGTGTGTGTGTATGTGTGTGTAAATTTTGGTAGGTTATATTTTTAAAGGAATTTGTCCATTTCATCTAGTTGTCAGATTTGTTAGCATAAAATTTTATATAATACTTTTATCCTTTTAATGTCCAAAGTATCTAAAGTGCTAACTTTTTAATCCTAATATTGCTGATGTATGTGTTCTTTTTTCTTCTTGATCTCTTTAGGTAGTTTTCAATTTTTTGATCTTTTCAAATAACCATACCTTGTTAATTGACTGTTTTTTTTCTGTTTTTTAATATTGTTTCTTTCTGCTCTTCTTACCACCTCACTCCTCATTATTTTGTGTGTGGTAGACAGAATTCTAAGATGGCGTCCAAGATTCTTGCCGGTAACTACCCACATCCTTGTATTATTTCCTCTCCTTGAAGATGATCAAGACTAGTGACTATGATAGAATATCACTCTCATGATTAGGTTGCTAATTGTTTGTCTTTGAGTTAATCAAAAGGGAAATTACCTAATCAGGTAAGTCATTATAATGAGGTGAAAGGATCCAAAAGAAAAAATCAAAGAAAGAAAACTATACCAAAAACACGGTTTTCTTTGGGATTCAGAGGGATTTTCCTGCTAGCCTCAAAGAAGAAACAAACTGCCATGTTGTGAGCTGCTTATGAAAATCAGCAGCCTCTAAGAGCTGAGAGTGGTCTCCAGTCAACAGGTAGCAAGAGAAAGAGGATATATCATACAACTGAAATAAAATGAAGTTGGAAGTGGATCTTTCCCTAGTTAAGCCTCCATATGAGGAAATAGACAGCTGACACCTTGATTTCAGCCTTGCAAGAGCTTGAGCAAAGGCCCCAGTTGAAAGTGTTCCAGACTTTTGACCCTGGGCATTGTGAGATAATGAATGTATGCTGTTTTAATTTTATGGTAATTTGTTACACAACAATAGAAAATGAATGCATTGTGCCTTCTCTGCTCCTATTTTTCTTGCTTCCTTTTTTGTTATTTTTAATTGACAAAAATAATTGTACATCATTATGGGATACAGTGTGATGTTTTGATACATGCATACATGGTGTAGTGATCAAATCAGAGTAATTAGCATATCCATCACCTCAAACATTTACAATTTCTTTGTGGTAAGAACATTCAAAATTCTGTCTTATTGCTATTTTGAAATACACTACACGTCATTCTTAACTATAGCAACCCCACTGTGCAATAGAACACCAGAAATTATTTCTCCTATATAACTGACCAACATCTCCCTTTTCCCCTTCTCCCCTGCACCCTGGCCTCTGTTAACCACCATTCTACTCTACTTGCATGAGTTCAACTTTTTTAGATTCCACATGTAAGTGAAATCATATGTTATTTGTTTCTCTGTGCCTGGCTTATTTAACATAATATCACGTCCTCTAGGTGCATCCATGTTGTCAAAAATGGCAGGAATTCATTTTTTTTAATGGCCAAATAGTATTCAATTGTGTATATATCCATTTATCTATTGATAAACATTTAGGTTAATTTCCATATCTTGGCTATTGTGAATAATGATGCAATGAACGTGGAAGTGCGGACATCTCTTCAACACACTGATTTCCTTTCCTTTGAATATATACTCAGGAGTGGGATTACTGGATCATGTGGCAGTTCTATTTGTAGTTGTTTTTCTTTTTTTTTTTTTTTTTTGTAATCAGCTATTTAATTAGATTCTTAAGACATTTAGAACACCAATTTGTGAGGACAAATTCCATTCCATTCATCAAGGCAAACACAGATCGCAGGTAGCCCAGGAGCTGAAGTTTGATTTTTGGTAAAATTTGTGAGTCCACAGCTTTCTGATCAATCTTGTGCTGCTCTGTAATCTCATATTTCTCTTTTTCTGTGTGGAAGATCTCACCTTCCTGATGTTTGAGCTTCCGCAGCTGCTTCTTCTTGAAGTAAGCATCAGTAAGATGTTTTGGGATTTTTACATCTCTGATATCAATTTTGGTATCAATATTTGAGGTGGCAATGACAAATTTCTGGTGTGTTCTTTGTAGAGGAACTCAATTGAGGACCAGAGGTCCAGTCACAAGTGACAAGCCACTAGCCAGCTGCTTCAGGAAAATTACCCTCTTGCCAGCGTCCGGTGAGGATGATCAGAATAGTCCCAGGGGTTATGCTGGCTCCCAGTTTTCTCACATGCTGACTGAAGAGTTTTTTGCTCTGGTCAACAGCTTTCGAGGCACATCTTCAGTAAGATAATACGTAGGCATTTTGTGAAGTTTAACCACCCGGGTACTGCCATTCCTGTCACTACCAACTCGTTTTGTAACAGTTGCAAGAACTTTCTTTTTCCTTTCAACCTTGGATTTAGCAGCTGAGTAATTCCTCTTGTATATAGCCTTTCTGGAATACAAGACAGATCAGGAATACCTGCCAATTCCTCTGACAAGGACAGGATTGCAGCTGCAGTGGGGCTCCCCCTTCTTGGGCTTTTTAGCCTTGAGGTTCTTGAGGTTACCCTTTTTCAGATTGCCACCAGCATCAGCCTTCTTGGCTTTGGGTTTCTTCTCCTTAGTATCTGGCTTCTCAACTTTTTCACCCAATATCTTGCAAGATGAGAAATAGCTTTTTTTTTTTTTTTTTTTTTTAACAGAGTTTCCCTATCTTCACTCAGGCTGTAGTGCAGTGCAGTAGCCATGATCTCAGCTCTCTCCAACCTCAGCCTCTCAGGTTCAAGCGATTCTCCAGCCTCAGCCTCTTGAGTAGCTGGGATTACATTCACCCACAATCCCACCCGGCTAATTTTTGTATTTTTAGTAGAGATGGGGTTTCACCATGTTGTCCAGGCTGGTCTCAAACTCCTGACCTTTGGTGATCCACCCACCATGGCCTCCCAAAGAGCTGGGATTACAGGAATGAGCCACCGTGCCTGGCCTATTTGTAGTTTTTTGAGAAACCTGCATACTCTTTTCAAGAGTGGCTATACTAATTTAGATTCTCATCAATAGTTCCTTTTTATTTGGATCCTTACCAGCATTTGTTATTTTTTGTCCTTTTCATTACAGGTATTCTAACTGGAGTGATGTGATATCTCATTGTGGTTTGGGCTTGGATTTCTCTGATAATTAGTGATGTTGAGAATTTTTTCATATACTGGCTGGTCATGTGCATGTCTTCTTTTGAGAAATGTGTATTCAGATTTTTGTCCATTTTTAATCAGATTGTTTTTGTTTATTTGGTTTTTGCTATTGAGTTGTTTGAGTTCCTTGTATATCCTGTATAGTAATCATTTGGCAGATTCATAATTTGTCTCTTTATTCTGTTGAGTGTTTACCTTGCTGTGCAGAAACTTTTTAGTTTGATGAAATCCCATTTGTCTATTTTTGCTTTTGTGGCCTATGCTTTTAATGCCTCATTCACAAAATTTTTGCCTAGACAAATGTCCTGAAGTGGTTTCGCTTTGTTTGTTTGTTTGATTTTTTCCAGTAGTTTTATAGTTTCAGGTCTTACATTTAAGTCTTTAATCATTTTGAGATTTTGTTTTTTTTTTATATGGTGAGAGATAGGTGTCTAGTTTCATTCTTCTGCATATAAGCATTAAAAGCTATCAGTTGGCCAGGCACGGTCGCTCACTCCTGTAATCCCAGCACTTTGGGAGGCCAAGGCTGGTGGATCACTAGGTCAAGAGATCAAGACCATCCTGGCCAACATGGCGAAAGCCCGTCTCTACTAAAAATACAAAAATTCACTGGGCGTGGTGGCACGTGCCCATAGTCCCAGCTACTCAGGAGGCTGAGGCAGGAGAATTGCTTGAACCCGGGAGGTGGAGGTTGCAGTGAGCTGAGATTGCACCACTGCACTCCAGCCTGGCGACAGAGCGAGACTCTGTCTCAAAAAAAAAAAAAAAAAAAAAAGCCATCAGTTTTCCTCCATGCTCATTTAGCTGTGTCTCACAAATATTGTCCTCACTGATACGGTTAGATTTAGGCCTTCCATCTCATTTTTGTTTCTTGTTTTCCTATGATTTTTATTTTTTTATTTTCCCTTCCAGCATTATTCTAGATTACTTGTACATTTTTTAGTATTTCATTCAGTGCCAAATAATTTTTAATACTCATTTTTTCTTCAACACGTTGTTTTAAAATACGTTGCTAATTCTCAAGTATTTGAGATTTTCCTAAATATCTTATTGGTACTGACTTATTTAATTACTTTGTGGTTGGAGAACATAATATTATTTCAAACTTTTCAGATTTATCAGCACTTGTTTTATGGCCTGGCATATGGTCTGTCTTGGTGACATATCATGTGCACTTAAAAATAATGCATATTCTACAGTTTTGGAACAGAGTATTCTATAAATATCAATTAATTAAGTCAAGAAAGTTGAGAGTGTTGTTCAAATTTTTTGTGCTTTTATCTCATTTTATCAATGGCTGAGAAAGGAATGTTAAAATTTTTTTACCATGATTGTGGAATTATTCTATTTCTCCTTTTATACCACAAATTTTTGCTTCATATATGTTGAGACACTAGTAAGAAATGTACACATATTAATAATATCTTCCTGAAATTGTCCCTTTCATTATAATAAAACACCTTATTTATGTCTAATAATATTGTTTGTCTTAAAGATTATTAATTCAATAGTAATGTAACCTCTTCAGCTCACTTATGTTTACTGTTTAAATAATATATCTTTTTCCATCTTTTTACTTTCAACCTATTTGTGTCTTTATTTTTCAAGTGAGTTTCTTTTAAGCAACATATACTTTGGTCTTACTTTTTAAAATCTATTTTGATAATCCTTTCAGTTAAAATTCTTATACTGTTAATAGTTAAGGTAATTATTAATATGGTTAAATTTTTATTTTCCATTTGCTCCACCATTTTTTGTTCATTTGTTTTTCTTTTTCTCTTTTGGATTATTTGAATATTTTTAGTATTCCATCTTAATGTATCAATTTTCTTTTTAGAAATACATTCTTGTATTGTTTAAAAGGTTGATCTAGAGGTTACAATATACATTCTTAACTTTTCATGGCCTATTTAAAATTGATACTCTGTCTCTCCACAGAAAATGTAGAATCTTAAAATCAATAGGTATATTTATAAGTCCACCCCTTCAATCATTTATAAGATGGTTGTCCTAGCCTTTCCTTTATATCCCATAAATGTCCAACCATTTATAGGATGGATATATAGGAATTATATCAATGTATATTTTGAAAATCCCACAAAAATTGTGGGATTTATTAAATACTTATATTTTAGATAACTTTAACAGAAAAATGCATTCTTTTAAATTTTTCCCCAGATATTTGCTATCTACAATGTTCTTAATTTTTTTTCTGATAATCCCCAGTATTTCTAGTTTTATTTCCCTTTAGCCTAAGATCTTCTTCTTCTTCTTCTTCTTTTTTTTTTTTTTTTTGACAGAGTTTCACTCTTGTTGCCCAGGCTGAAGTACAGTGTCATGATCTTGGTTCATAGCAACCTTCATCTCCGAGGTTCAAGCAATTCTTCTGCCTCAGCCTCCTGAGTAGCTGGGATTACAGGCACATGCCACCACACCCAGAACATTTTTTATTTTTAGTAGAGACAAGTTACACCATGTTGGCCAGGCTGGTCTTGAACAGTGACTTCTTTAGAATCTCTTGCAATGTTTTCTGACAATGAGTATCTACATTTTGCTTTGCTTAAATTTTTTAAAAGAAACTTTGCATTCATTTTTGAAGGATATTTTTGTTCAATATAAAAACCAAGTTTGATAATTGTTTTCCTTTTCTGTAAAAATTTTTCCCTTATTTTAAAAATGTTCCACTGTCTTGTGCCTGTGATTTCTGAGAGAAATTTCTAGTCATCCAAATTACTGTTCTATAAGTACTGTAGCATTTTTCTCTGTCTACAATCAAGATTTTTATCTTTATCTTTGATATTTAGTAGTCTGATTATCTTTTTGGCATAGTTTTCTTTGAATTTACCCTGTGTAGAATTCATTGAACTTCTCAAACCTGTAAATGTACGTTTTTCAACAAATCTGAGGAGATTTCAGCTGCATTTTGTTTAAATATTGTTTTATATTCAATTTCGTTCCTTTTCTGCTGGGATTCCAAACATATGTATGTTATAGTTTTTGATATATTTGATATTGTCCCACATGTCCCTAGTTTCTGTTTATTTTTTCAAACTTTCTTCCTATATTTTAGATGAATAATTTAATTGATATAGTTTTAATTTTATTGATTCTTTCCTTTATCCTATTCATTCTGCTGTAAGTCCATTCAGTAAATTTTTTAAATATAGACTTATTTCAAAAATTTATATTTGGTTCTCTATTTATATATCTCTACTGAGATTTCCTGCCTTTTTATTCATTTTACATATATATTTTTAAATCTCATTGAGTATAGTTATTGTGGCTACTAACAAAATTCTCATCAAACAATTCCAATGTCAAACGAATTTGAAGCTGGCATCTACTGATTATCTTCATTCTAGAAAATTGAATTCATTTTCCTGCTTCTTTGTATGTTGAGTACTTTTGGATTTTATCTTGGACATTTAATGTTGTGTTGTATAGATTCTGTGTTCTGTGACATCCACCATACTGTTTTTGTTTTTGATTTTTTGTCTTAGCAGGCATTTAGCCCAGCTAGGGGGTTGTGTATGCTCTGCCTTTCCTTCTGTAGTTGGTGGTTTAAATCTTAATTCAATTATTTAGCGCCTTGTTGTACTGCTTCGAGACAGTCCTGTGCTTATATTGGCTCAGGTGTCAGCCTGAATTTGTGTATTTAACCACACAGAAAATTAAGGGACTTCCTACTCTGTGTCTCTCCTCTCCAGAATTCTCCCTTCATTTCTAGTAACTGCCATTAATCAGACTTCCTTTTTAGATTGTCTGGCCAGAAAGACAGTGAGCTATCAAAATTTTACTCACCTACAATATGCCTCCTCTGCTACAAAAAATAAATCCACAAATCAAATCTACAATAAAAATGGAAAAGTTTTGCCAGTCACTGCTCCAACTTTCATCTCCCCACTACACCCTGGCCACTCTTTTACTCTTCGGAATTCTCTGGTAGTCATTTTCCATATTTTATGTAGCATATAATTGTTACCAGCTAGATGGCTTGTCTGTAGGGAATTTACAATATTATTCCAGAAGTTAATTTCCAGCTAAAGTAATAAATGGACATATTTGTATTCATTGGTCACTAAGGTCTGCATTATTCAGGATGTATCTACATATGTGTATATATGCATTTTATGTACTTGGACTGTAATTGTATTAAATGTTTGTTTATTTTACATATTCAAACCCTTTTCATGCTTTAAAAATGTTCTTCTAAGACATGAATTTAATAGCTTTGTAATACTGCATTATATATATGTACTCTAATTTACCACTCTTCTGGATATTTTTGTTTTTCTACCTTCATAAAAATTTTGAGAGAAAATCATTTTCTCTCTGGTAACTTCCTCAGAATAAACTTTTATTGGGAAAAGGAGTATAAGGAACTTTGCATTTCATAATCCAGAAAGTTTTTACATTGTATGGTACAAGCAGGAAATAGTTTATGAGTTCCAACACTGGATGCTGTAACTTCTTTATTGTTTTTGCAAAAATGATAACAGAAATTATATTTTATTGTTTAAATTTATTTGGTTATTAGTGAAGTAGAATATAATTTTATGTGTTTGGGAGAGTGTACTTTTTTTTTTTTATCAATAGTCCATTTAGGGTAAATTTTTTTTCACATTTTCAACAAATTAAGATACTCTTTTCCGAATAAATTATGTGAGTTTTTTTTTTAAATGAACTAAGGATATTAATCCTTTATTAATTATGTTCAATGTAGATATCCATGGTATGTCTTTTGCCTTTTACTTCTGTTTATGGTATTTTTAATATGCCAAGATTATCTAATAGATTGTGAACATGTGCTAATTAATTGAAACCTCTCTAAATACGGAACCAAGATTTCATCTGAGTTTGAGATTAAGAGAGAAATTACCACAGGTAGTGTGGAAGACAAGTCACTTCTCCAATTGCGTTCTTTAAAGTGTAGTGTCTTGATGGTCATGATCTCCTAAAATTAGGTCCAGGAGAGAAAGAATAAGAAATAGGAATTGCTAACAGAAAAAGACCATTTCAGAATCATGGACTAAGGGTTACTGTCCAAGAGAACTAGAACCCTTGGGCCACTCAGTCTAGACAGCAGCTTCATTTTTGCAAAAGTGAATATGGTGGTATATAGATTAAAGTATTAATTTTTTTCTGTGCTACACATAGGAGAATATCCTTAATATCCAAGACAAAAGCAGTACCTTGCTGATGAATAAAGAGACATGTGTATCAAAAATATAGCTGACAAAAGGCTGGGCATAGTGGCTCACACCCATATTTTTTAAAAATAGAATATAACTGACAAAGCTAACAACGCAGGAGCCTCTTACACATCCCTTTGATGCTTCAGTTTCCTCTGCCTACTCTGCTTTTTGTAGGTAAAATTATATTTACAAACTCTTCTCTTCCTGACAATTATAAATTCTTCTCTTTCCCTTCCTTGGATTGAAGGAAGTTGAATGAATCTATCTACACAAACTACTCTTAAAATGGATCATTACCCTCTTTCCTGTTCATGGGCAATTACTGTGATTCTTCTTTAGCCCCTACTGTTTCTTCAGCCCTTCCGCTAGGATAGAGCTACTTTACATACAGTGTGCTGAGTCAAAAAAGAACAGAAGGAAGTAGTCACAAAAAGAGGAAGCAGTGGTTAGTGGGTTCTTGAGAAAGTTCTCCAAAGGTTACAAACTGAAAAGATTAAAAAATTAACAGGTTTACTAATCTCTGCTTTCTCCTTTTTGGCAGCTCCATGCAGAAGAAAAAATAATCTGTGACTTCTGTACTTTCTTCATGATCTCCAGGCAAGATGGGGTTTTTGACCAGTGCACAGGAGACTCATCAATATCTATCTCTCTAACAGCTGCAAGAGTGTGGTCTTCTATCATCTCAGGCCAAGAAAGTGCAATAGTTACATTCATCTCCACTCCAGTCACCTGCTTTCCATTTTGTATGAGCAAGTCCTGCCCTAAAAAGTAAACATGTCTGCTGAGAAATGCCAATGAGAGAGAGAGAAGAGATCTTCAAAAGGAAGGGCAGATTTTATAAGTGGTTGCTGGTGGACCGAAGTCTGTGCTATAAATCTACTTAGGGTGCAGTAGTTGATTTAATTCCATTGAGATGGACCCTGAAAACAAATATGAACATAAGGAATTTTACAGATAAACCCATGTTCCATGTCTAGAATAGAGCAATATCATTATGATCATTATCTGTTTTCAATATCCAACACTGCCATTTCGTTTCAGCTTCAGCTTCACCACATGCTTCAAATATTTATTCATACAATCTCCTTCTGTCCCTCAGAACCTGATGGAAAGAGAGACCTCCAATGCTAACATGGAAAAGAGAAGAACCTTGCTCTCCAAGCAGGTTTAAATCTACTGAGAGTGGAAATTGCTCTTTTATTTATAAATACTGATAGGACTCTTTTGGTAGCAGGAAACATGGACCAATTATGCAACCTTAAGTAAAAATGGGAATTTATTGTAAAGGAAAATGGATAGCTGTTAGAATGCTAAGCAGGAAGGTCATAAACAAATTGAAATCAGAAAATGGGAGGTTGTTGGAATCCTTGGGACTACCTTGACCCTGCAATCAGACAGACTTCTCAACTTGCCATCTGTGTCCTTGGACAAAGTGCTCAACTTCCCTATGCGTCAGCTTCCTCATCTGTAAAACGAGAACAATATTTACCTTTAAAGATTTTTGTGAGGACTGAATGAGTTAACACAGGTAAAGAGCTTGAACCTATGTCTGAAATTTACTAGTCACTCAAATACTAGTTACTGTTGTTGGTTATTTTATACTATCTGCCCACATACGTTGATTTCTATTTTGTTTCTTTTAAAGAATTTGCCACTCTCTGAAATTGTTTTACTTACTTAATTGCTTATTTGTAAAGCATGGGATTTCTCCTCTAGTATTTAAGGTTTATCACACCCTCAGTAGAGGGAAGACAGTCAGTGTTCTGCCACGTGTCCTGTTTGCTGGATCAGAGAATTTTCAGCCTGTTTCTGACTCAGTCCTCTGAGTACCTCTGCTCTGAAAGCTGTAACTCTCTCTCATTCCCAGGGCTGTTTCTATCTCCATAGCTAAAAGCCAGACTTCCTAGCCCACGGAAGGGAGCCCATCGATTCAGCTCAACTGTAAGGCAGAATCAATCAAGATTAATTTAGTTTCAAGCCAGACTGAGTAGATGACCATTACTACTGAAGTTCTGCCCCCTTTGAGGAATTTCCTTCATCACTTTCTTTCAAGAACAATACTAATTGCGGTTGCAATGATACAACAGTCCACTTCCAGTTTTGTTAGCATATTATACAAAATTATCTGTGAAACAAGCCCTGGTTTTCCTTCTGTAGTTATCTAGTTAAAAGGAATTCCATATGAAGCTATAGATGTGAACTGCAGGAGAGGAGGGAATGCAGTAAAAGTTGGTGCCTTCAAGTTTCAACAGCTGAATTGACCAAGCAGAAGAAAGGATATCAGAGGTCGAAGATGAACTCAATGAAATAAAACGAGAAGGAAAGATTAGAGAAAAAAGGGTAAAAAGGAATGAACGAAGTCTCCAAGAAATATGGGACTATGTGAAAAGACCTAATCTACGTTTGATAGGT